>JAKSZT010050948.1:1014093-1025400 GCA_026826555.1 Tolypeutes matacus
AGGCTGCCTCTTGTATCAGGTGTCTGTTATTAGGAGGCCCCTTCTCCAGCATTTCTCCTCCAAAAGCTGGTAGCTAACATCTGTAATGTACATGGTCATGTTTTCATATCTGTACTCAATTGAAAAAGAATGATTCCAAGAAAGGGACATATCTATCTTAGTCAAAAACAGGTGACTTTACTTTATCATTAGATATGGTCTCCTCATCTACCCTGACACTCAGAAGCTCCTCTAACATGTCCTCCAAGGGAGGTAGGGGACATAGAAACTGTCAGTAAATTGGGATTGAAGCTCACACATTACTCAGGGAACTTTACTTGACCTGGACAAGGATGGGACTAGTGTGTGTGGAAGTTGTTGATTAACAAGCATGGACTGAGGTGCTACTGAACCTTCCTTCATGGAAGAAAGAGACCAAGGAGAGGAGCAGGAAAGAAATAAGAAGAAATAGACTTCTTGGTTTTGTAGTTAAAGACAATTCATATTAATGTAAAATAGTCAGCAAATTGTGTGGTGGTGCTGTGTTACACTAAGAGCCAATGACAGAGTCCTATTTCTCCTCCTGCCCATTTTTAAGCCCAGCTAAATTGCCAGTATCTTTTGGTATCGTCCAAAACCATTTCTGCTGAAAAATTATTGAGGTAACACTTAAATCATAAAATTTGCCATTTCAACCATTTTTATATGTACAATTCAGTGGGGTTAATTACATTTACCATATTGTGTAAATATCAATACCATCCATTACTAAAATTTTTTCATCACCCATACATAAACTCCATATATAGCACTCCATTCCCCCTGACGCAGTAACTTCAAATCTACTTAGAAGTCTTTCTGAATTTGCTTATTATAGAAATATAAGTGGTATCATACAATGTTTGCCCTTTTGAGTGTATCTTATTTCACTTAGCATAATGTTTTCAAGGTCCATTCATGTAGTAGCATGTATCAGAACTTTATTACATTTTATGGCTGAATAATATTCTATTATATGTACAGGACACACACGTGTTGTTTCAACTTTTTGGCTATTGTGAATAATGCTAGGGACATTGGTGTACAAGTAATTGTTTGGGTCTCTATTTTCAATTCTAATATACCTCTTAGTGGTGTTGTAGGTCATATGTAATTCTTTAAGTTTTTGATGAACTGCTATGCTGTTTCCACAGTGGTTGTAAAATTTTTCATTCTCACCAGCAATGTATGAGGGTTCCTATTTATTCACATCTCATTGTTTTCCTTTCATCTTTTTATATTGGCTGTCTTAGTGTAACTCATCTTCATTTGCATTGCCCTAATGAATAATGTTGAATATCTTTTCATGTGCTTATTGGTAATTGGTATATCCTCTGGAGAATTATCTAGTCAAGTCCTTTGCCAATTTTTAATTGGGTTGTTTTTCTTTTCATTGTTGAGTTGTAGGTGTTCTTTATATACACTGGCTATTAAATCCTTACTTGAAATTAAAAAAAAGTATATGATTTGCAACTATTTCTTTAGGTTCTTTTCACTTTTTGATAATGTCCTTTGATTCACAAAACTTTTGGCTTTTGATGAAGCTCACTTATATTTTTTGTTGTTGAACATGCATTTCTGTACCTCAGTTATTCCTCTGAGGAGTAGGATAGTCAGTCAACCATGACATATGTCTATGAATGAGTTAATGTATGTAAAGTGTACAGTGTAAATGCTCTGGAAGGTTAATTAAAGGTGCAGTGTCTTGCCTGAGATCTCACAACTTAATAAGACCCAGAGCTGGATTCACACCTGGGAGTGGAAACTCCAAGGTCAGTGCCCTCTCCATGAAACACAGCTACTTTGCCAATAAACAACCACTTTATTTTAATCCTTTCACAGTTTTGAATGAATCAAAGATTTCAAAATATCTTGTTGGTGACTGCCTGAGTAGGTAAGATTTTTCTCCTGAATGAACCAGTTGCCTGCCTGTTCAACAGATAATTTGTGCCCCAAAACTTATGAAATCATATCATCTTGTATTATTTTTCATCTTAAATTTAAATGTCTCTCAGAAATGGCATAGAGGGTTGTGAGCCAGTGCCCATATGGGCAAAATCTATGATAAGGTGGAAGGGTGTAGTTGTGCAGTGAATGGGCATGACAGTGGTGCAGCGATGCTATTGGGATGGGTGGTGCTTGTTTGTGAGGGGGATAGGGTGGGGGGGGTTGCACTGTCCATGGAGATGTGGGGAGAGTTGGGGGAGGGAGCAGGTGAACTCTGGGAATTTATAGGTATGGGATTGAAACTGCAATGTTGGGAATGTTCTTTTGACAAATACCACAGGCAGAGGGTTACTAGTTTAGGGTGTTGGATGAGCAGGCATGTGGGACAGGGAACACCTGGGGCAGGCTTCTAGTGAGTCAGTGCATGTTCATCCTGACATAGTTTGTTGTATCAGTGGATAGAGACCCTCACAATGAACGGGAAGATATTGGACTCCCATGCTGGGAGTGCTGCTATTTTCTTAAAAAGAGGGGTGGGAGTCTCTCGAGAGAAAAGGCAGTGCCTAATAGGGGAGGACAGGCCACTGTGTAAAGTCTTCATTGTTGTTGTAAGTAACTATGAGTCTTGTTCTTCAAGTCATGAAGCTTGGTGGTTGCCATGCGTCCTGAGGGGAAGGGGAAGGAGGAATAGAATAGATGGAACATGGGGATTTTTGGAGCATTGGAGTTGTTCTGCTTGATCTTGCAATGATGGACACAGGCCATGTTAAATTTCATCAAAATTTATAAAAGTATATGGTCCAAATTGTATACCATAATGTAAATAATTAACCATGGTTAGTAGCAGTGCTTCAGTATTTGCATATCAACAGTAACAAATGTACTATCCACATGTAAAATGTTATTAATAGGAGAAACAAGAAAAAGGGGTGGTTGTTGTATATATGGGAATCCCCTATAGTCTCTACATAACTTTTTTATAACCAAAAGCTTCTTTGAAGATAAAATGAAAAAAAGACACTGGGGTAATAAATGAAAGAAAATGTCACTGTATATACAAGACAACAGATATTACAGTGATGAAAGACATAATGCAAAAATTTTTTTTTAAGTTTTTAATATTTTAATTTCAAACGTTTAAAATTTTTTGGATTTTATTTGTTTTAAAAACTATCAGTATTTTCATTTTCTTATTAATTTTATTCAGTTATTTTGTGGACTTCATTTTTTAAGAATTTTTGGATCACAGAAGGATTACAACTGTGGCAGGAGAGCATCATTGGTACAGGGGTTAGGGGGGATGCATGGGAGGAGGTTCACCTGGGCCATACTTATATGGCATATTAATGAGTTCAAGTGTTCCTGGGGCATTGTCACAGTGGATGGAGATCCACACAATAACTGAAAGAATATCGAATTCCCATCCTGGGAAGTTCTACCACATTCTCTAATGGTAGAGCAAGAATCCCCAGTGACTAGTGAAGGAGGATGGACCATTGATGGACCCTAAATATTGATGACTGTACTTATGAACCTTTTCTTTTGAAATTGAAACTTAGCTTAGTATTATAGGCTGCCTCAGAGATACCTCCTGAGAACCTCCTTATTGCTCAAATGTGGCCTCATTCTATGCCAAACTCAGCATATAAATGCATTACCTTCCCCCGGTGTGGGACATGAATCCGGGGATGAGGCTCCCTGCCACTGAGGGATTACTACTAAGCACCATGTGGCAGTTCAGCTGGAAAAAGACCTTGACCAAAAAGGGGAAAGGGGAAAGACAAATGAGTTTATATGGTTGAGACTTCAGAGTGTGTCGGGAGGTCATTTCAGAGGTTACACTTATGCACATCTCAGCAGGATCTCTTTGGTGGCCACAGTAAATATTGTCTCAAATAGCAAGGCTCCTGAGGGCTCTGGAGACATCCAGAAAATCTAGGCTGGGCTGATATCTCAGGATTTTGGCACCCTGCCACTGGGCCCTCCTTTGAAATTTATGCTCCCCGGTGTGACAGAGTTGGCCTCGGTTGTGGTTTCCCTACACATGGCCCTTCTGCCAATTCTGTTTGGACCTATAGTTAGTACTAGAGTTGATAGTTTTATGTCCAAGAAACTTAAACTTTTGGGCTTTCCATGTGCCAGTTGGGCCCTGAATCTTAACAGGGTTGCAACACCTGCTGTCCTGCTCATTGTACTCAACAAGGACACCTAAGAAGGAGAAAGATGATGAACAATGACCATCCCAAGGAACAGAGAGAGTCTACAACTACAAGCAAGACAGTCCCATCCATCTGCCCCATGGGATCTGGCCCCCTCTCAATTAGAGAAAAAGTGGACATCACCATCCCAGAATGATCAGAATGGGGGAATGAATGATGGACTAGAGTAGACTTGCTTATTCTACTATAGACTTCATGTGATTCTAGTCGTGGAAGAAATTTTATTGTTGATGTGGAGGCAGTGGCCACCACAGGTTCTGAGGGGAGAAAGAAGGAAAAATAGGTGTGATATGGGGGCATTTTCAGGACAATGGAATTGTGCTCAATGATTTTGCAATGTCAGATACAGGCCATATGTATCTTGCTTGGGAGAGAATTTAAACTATAATATAAGCTATAATCCACACTTAGTGGCTATGCTCCAATATGTGTTCATCATTTGTAACAAATGTACCACACTAATGAGGGATGTTAATATGGGAAAGTGTGGGAGGGAGAGGGTGTGGGGCATATGGGAATCCCCTATATTCTTCATGAGACATTTCGGTAATCTAAATTTACTTAATTAAAAACAATTTTAAGTGTTTCAAAGTGATCAATTGTTAAGTCATGGAAATACCGTAGCTTAGCTTTTCAAAAGAACTCTGGATGAAGAATGGGAACTGAGTAAGGCTTGCAACGATGCCAACATCTAAAATGGAAAATGGTTCCTCCTAATGTGTGGGTGGGGAGGAAGAGGTTGGGGGTTGGAGGAGATGTTTTAAAATTTATATTTTTATTAGGATTACTCCTGAAAAACAGGTTATAGGGTGCTTGAAAGAGGGATTTAAATATTTATTAATGCGTATTTATCAAAAGGCCCTAGAATTTAACTGGACAAACTCCAAAGAAAAAGAGTAACCCAATACCTATTGATCAAAGTTCTAATCGTCTTGACTTAAACTTGAAGAAGCAAAAAAGAAAAGAGAAAAATTCCAGTAAAAACAAGAATATTCACAATAAAGTTTGTGGTAACTAAATTGGGGAAAGAAAATAAAATTAGACCTGTCCTGAAAGAAGAAATATTTCCTTAGAGCAGTACATTTAGAGAGAGATGGACATTTAATCTCATACATAAGCTCCCTAATCCAGTATGATTGGTGTTGTTATAAAGTGGAAAAGGGACAAAGACACAGACAAACACACAGGGGAGAAGGCTCTGTGAAGATGGAGGTGAAATTGGAGTTATACACATCTGAGTGGTGGACACCAGAGGTTGCCAGGTACCTTCAGTATCTAGGAAAAGGCAAAGAAAGATTCCTTCCCTGGAGCCTTTGCCGAGAGCATGGCCCTGTGACACCTTCATTTCAGGAATGTAGCCTCCAGAAATGTGAGAGAATAAATTTCTGTTGTTTTAAGAGGCCGAGATTTTTGTACTTTTCTGGTAGTCCTAGAAAACTAATGCAGTACTTTTTCTGTTATGAAAAGCAACAGAACAAAGACCCATCCTTGCTGATTCACCCCCGATTTCTTTAATAAATAGGTTGTGATGAGGTATAAGTACTGCTTAATAGAAATGATGGCATCTTTTCTCCAATGCTTACCCAAATGAGGAGAGTGGTTGGGTAGGTGAGGGAGGGAACAGGTAATTTCCTATTGTCATAAATGGAGAAATTTTCATGGTCCCCAGCTTGATAGAAAAATCAGAAAAAATATAGATGAGAATAACAACAAAAGTAGAGAACAGGTTCACGCCTCTGAATGTCAACTTGGAAGGGAACTGAAAAAAGGATTAGGAAGTATATTAAGAAGAATGTAACTATCCCATTGGAGGAGCAGTATTCTAAAGACAATTTAAAAAAAAAAAAGAAATTACAGATTTGCAAAAAAGGATTTTGAGCATGTCTCAGAATCAACTTATTACACTTCCAGGTAGCGAATTTTGGCAATCAGTGACAGATCAATTAAATAAAATAAACCCCTTACATTGGTGGAAATCATCCTCTGTACTTGCTAACTTCAACTTCAGTATGGTGACCATTGGTGCTCTGTTACTCTTAACTGTATTAGGAGGCATTCACAAAGCTCTGCTGTCCTGCATTAATAGGGCTGAAAAGGCCAGCCATGCCAATAACTTGATTTTGCTTAAAAAAAAAACCCTTAACTCTCAAACCCCTGTCCATGGAGCTTGGCTGGTGGCCAGTGACGGGTAAGACCTTCAGAGGAGGCAACCTAAGACAGGCGCAGTCACCCTGGACAAAAAACAAAAAAGGGGGAAATGTTGGAAAACATGCTGAAAGCCAGAGCATAAAGGGTTAAGCATTTAGAAAGCATGCTTGCTGGCAGAGAAACATTAATAAATGTCTCCAAGGACACTGCATACTGCAGATATCAGTAGGAGGAAGCAGAACAGAATGAACTCACCACTAAGAAGTTATTGTATGAATTCCTAAGAAAGATTATCTAGGAACACAGGAACAGGCAGCGCTCTTATGTATGAAGTAGAGGAACTAGCAAAGGATGCTGTGTTTGGATATCAGCTTTGTAGTATAAAAAGCAGCTTCAGCCTAAATAAACTTGCCTGCATTCCACATGGAGTGAGGTCCCCTGAAAAAATAAAAAATAAAAAAATAAAGGCAATTATGAGCAGCAGTTCAGACTTACGATTTTTGGAGAATATTGGAATGAAGGGGAGAACTTTCCTCCCTGCAACCAGCTCTGTATAACCACATAAATGAATGAATATAAATAAAAGCCTTAGAAAAATGGTGATGCAACATGAATGCTAAACAAATGTTGAGTTAATACTTCTGAAAGGCTATGATAACACTTAACAGTTGTTACTTCCAGAGGCAAAGCCTGGAGGGCTGCAGAACAGGGAAGGAAGCATACTTAGATTTCTATGTACCTTTTCTGGTACCTTTTCAGTTTTCAGCAAAGGTATTAGTTTTATTGCTATTATTATGCAGAAAAATATATTCTCCAAAATAGTGGCAGAAATCAAATATTTTCCTTTGCTCATGTTTCATGGGGTTAAGAATTCAGAATGGGTGTGGTGACCATGGCCTTTTGTGCTTTTCATGTCTGTGGCCTTAGACTCGCTGGCTGGGGGTGGCTTGACAATAGAAGTGGGAAACCATCTAGGTAATGTTATCTGTGTCTGTGAGTTGAAGCTGAATTTTAGCTGGAATGTCTACATGAGACCTCACCATGTTTTTCTCACAGCACCACCCATTTCCCAGGGATAAAATCTGTGTAAGTTCCCAGGGTTGCCATAATAAATTGTCACAAACGGTGGCATAAAACTACAGAAAGTTGTCCTCTCACAGTTCTAGAGATGAGAAGTCCAAAATTAAGGGGTCAGAAGTGCCTTGCTCTCTCTGAAGACTCTAGAGGAGGAATACTTTCTTGACTTCCAGCTTCTTTGGGCTCCAAGTGTCTTGAGTTTTTGTCAGCACAACTGTTAACTCCTACCTCCATCTTCACATGGCCACCTTTTCTGTGTGTGACCATCTTCACTCAGCCTTCTCTTTTAGTCTATGCCTGATTCTTTTTGTAAGGGCACTCATTAGTTGTCTTGGATTATAGCCACATTAGTTCACTATGACCTCATCTTGATTACATCTGCAAATACTGTTTTTCCAAATAAAGTCACATTGACAGGTTTTGACGGATAGGACTTCAGCATTTAATTTTTGGGACACAATTCCACCCATGACATAAAGTCATGGTGGGTACATGGTACTGTGCATTTGTTAAAACCCATAGAGGGTAAAGTACAAAGGGTGAACCTTAATAAGAATGTAAAATGTTGGCTCATTGTACAAAAGTACTTCAATAATGCAAGATGTTAATAAGGGAAACTGAGCTGGGAAGGAAGGGGTTGGACAGCAGCAGAAAATGTGGGAACCTATTGTACTAGGAGCTCAAATTTTATGTGAATCTAAAACTATTCTAAAATATAAAGTATATATTTTTAAAAATATGGCAGCCCTACTCTGGATTGACCCATTTCAGCTCTTATTCAGCAATCTACTAATGTCCGACATTTGTCTTGAAATGTGAGCCTAACATTAAATATGAATCAATGCACCAGGCGGGTGAAACACTGGAGCCTTACCTTCCTAGTCTCTCTCTAGAATCAACTGTACTGCAGCATGGTGGCTGTGGGAAGGACATACCAAGTGGAGCAACAATTACCAGAGTACTGTGAGTAGAACATGAACAAACACAATTGGCATTATGGCCTGCTCCCATGCAGAGATAACACGTATGGTTATTACAAACCTGCAGCTTAGATCTATTAACTGCAACTCAAAGAGAAACTTGTGCATTGATTAGTGCATTGATTAGTATTAAGTACTGTACCTCTATATCTTATGAATATGATAATATCCTATTCAAGATCATATACAGAAGGATATTGAACATGTTAAAAATCTTGGTAAACTTAATTCATTTTATAAGTAGTTTTAATGAACATGTCTGTAAGATAAAGGAATGGCTCTCTTTGTATTGTCTTTATTTTGTTTGCCGTATGCTCATCTTGTTGTTGCCTATACTGTCTTTGTGAGTTTATTTCTAGGGCAGTGCCTCTCTTCCTACCTCTTCTAGCTGTCCTAAGCATAACCACTGCTGTGGGAACTGGGGTTGGCAGTTTATACCCACATACAGCAGGTCTACCACAATCTCTCCCTAGAGTTAACCAACAGCATAAAAGAAGTCAAGGAAGAATGCTGTTTCCCATCAACTTTGGGAGGAAACAGCCTCTGAAGGCAGCTGGTCATTGTCTTGTGGTCCAGTATGTCATGACTGTCCCCATTTTTGGGTCTGTTTACCACCAACTTCTTTATCCTTTTAGTGGGACCATGTATCTTCAAAATTGTAATTAAGTATTTTTTACAGAATCAATGCCTTATTATTCATGTGGGGATTTTATCCAGTTCCAACCTGGGTGCCAGAACCGTCTTTCCTCAAACACAGTAGAATAGTCAGAGAGGTTCATGCCCTGTCAGGCAGGAACTACTGCCCTAACCAGCAGGAAGTAACTACAGAAGAATGACCATCGCCCCTCAGCACCCCTTTAAGAATAAGGGCATGCACCCTCTGAGGATGGAGTTGAGGCAGTTTAGTACAGGGAAATGAGGAGAAAATAAGCCACAACATGGTCAACAGACAGCGTGGCCATGAGACCATGCTGAGTCCTTGACCTTGACCTTGAGGTTCCAGTTGGGACTCTTTCCTGGGCTGAGGGGAGGCCCTGGATAATCCAAATAAGCCTCACCATTGTCCTGCACCATTGGTGGGGTAACCAATAACAGTTTGGGCTCCCCCCCCCCCTTTACATGGTCTGCTCTGAGAAAAGCATACAGTGTGGTCAGTCTACCCCACCAAGTGTCCTGAACTGCTGCCTTGAAGGAACTAGTTGGAATCTAAACACTCAGGATTCCATAACACAGTGAGGGGTTACCAGGCAACACCAGCTTCAGTGGCACCCCACAATTGTCTGACTCTGCCCAGAAACACAGAGGCCTAGCCTGGGACTTGACCACAGGGCTTCTCCTGTGACCCAGTCAGTCCCGTGAAGCTTTTGATCATTCCTGTGACTGCCCACCATCCAAATGTGCTGCTACTTCCTCTGCTTTACTGACTTTCCCCAGTTCCATGGGCAGCACCTGCCAACTCGATGCCAGTGCCAGGACACCTGCCCTGAAAGTGGCACTGGATTATTGGAATCCAATTTTATGATAGTTGATATTTAGGTGGTTTTTTTCTATATTTTAACATATCTGGGACAGTGGATATGCTTGTACTTATTTCTTACAACAATATATTCTTTTTATTCTAAAAATAAATAATTATGTACAATTTGGAAAGCAGAAAGTAAAAAAATAGAAAAACTGAATTCATTTCAAATTTTTTAAAGTGTGCATTCAATTCTTATTAGAAATGCACAGTCTCAGGCCACACCACAGACCTACTGATTCAGAATCAACATTTAAAAAAGATCCTGTGTATTATGCTCTTTCAAGTGTGAGAAGTGCAAAATTGTTAAGGATATTATGACGCAACATTTTAATTATATTTATTGAACATCTTATTTTAATACAAGTGCTAGACACTTTGCCCAGTGCTTTTTATGCATTTTCTCATTTAATTCTCTCCACAAGCTATTCTAGTTCTCTTGCCTTTCCTTTGAATTTTAAAATAAACTTATCAATTTCTACTAAAAAAATCAATGCAGCAGTTTAATTTATAAATTAATTCAGAGTAAAATGACATAATATCAAGAGTTCTGACCCATGAAAAAGATACCTCTCTCCGTTCATCTAGGCATTAGTAGCAATGCTTCAATATTTGTTCATCAATTGTAACAAATGTACCACACTAATGGAAGATGTTAATGGGGAAAAGTACAGGAGCCAGAGGGTCGTGGTATATGGGAATCACCCATATTTTTGATGTAACATTTATGTAATCTAATGCTCCTTTAAAAATAAGAAAAAAAATAGTACTATTAATGATGTTGATATTCTTGTACCAATCATCTACAATAAGGTTCACTGTGCTATACAGTCCTATGTATTATCATTTCATTTTATTCTAGTAATATATATGACCTGAGGTTTCCCCCCTTAACATTCACCTGTATAATTCAGTGCTGTTAATTATACACAAAAGAACTTGCTACCATCACCACCATGTATTTCCAAACCTTTATAATCAACCTAAAGAGAAATTCTATACAAATTAAGGATCTACTCCTCCTTCATTTTATAATATGGTGTGATATTGTGGTCATCTTTCATTCTTTTGCATATGAATAGCCAGTTGTCCTAGCAGCAATTTTGAAGAGACTATTCTTTCCCAATTGAGTGGACTTGGCAAACTTGTACAAAATGAATTGTCCATAAATATGTGGGTCTATTTCTGAACATTCAGTTCCATTCCATTGTTCAATATATCTATCATTGTGAGAGTTCCATGCTGCTTTGACCACTTTAGCTTTGTAATAAGCTATAAAGTGAGGTTATTGGAGTCATCCAACTGAATTCCTCTTGTTCAAGATAGTTTTGTCTATTTGAGGCCCTTTGTCTTTCCAAATAAATTTGATAATTCATATTTTCTATTTCTGCAAAATAGG
>JAKSZT010050948.1:1063978-1081452 GCA_026826555.1 Tolypeutes matacus
AAACACCTCTTCCTAGGGAGGAGGATCTTCTTTCCCCTCTCAGTTGGCTGCAGTGAGCCAGGGATTTTACTGAGGCTATTTGCTTTGAGACTGGGGTATTTAGTGCTTTTTCCAGCTGTAGTCATGAGTAATTTACTTTGGCTTCATTGTCTCTCATCCATCTCCCTCCTAGATGATACGCAGCACTCTCCTCATCTATCTGCAGATTCCCAAAGCAGATCCCTCAGGTAGCTTTTTGCCCTTCCTCCATTGATTTTATTTTATTTTATTTTTTAAGATGGTACAGGGGAGAACCCAGGACCTTGTACATAGGAAGCAGGCACTCAACCACTTGAGTTACATTCGCTCCCCATCCTCCTTTGTGAGAGAGTTGATCCCTGCCTATCTACTCTGACACCATCTTCCTGGAAGTCTCCCCCAGCAACATTTCTTGAAAAGATTATTCTTTCCCGATGGATTGGCCTTGTTCCTTTGTCAAAAATCAGTGGCCATAAATTTGAAGGTTGATAAAGAGCACTTAGTTTGTTTGCATTGATCTATAAGTCTGTCCTTTTCCCAGTATCATGCTATAATTATTATTGTGTTGCAATAAGTTTTTAGATGAGGAACTTTGAGTGCCCTAACTTTGTTCTTATTTTTCAAGATGGCTTTGGTTATTCTGAGTCTTTTAACCTTTCGTATGAATTTTTTTTTCATATGAATTTTTTAAAATAAAATTTTATTGAAGTGTATCGTTCACACATGAACATAAACAGTAAGTGCATAGTAAAAGTTGTGAACTTATGAAACAAACATGCATATCATCATACAGAGATCCCTCACAATCAAGATCTTGCATTGTTGTTAAGCATTTGTTACAGACTATGAACTATAGCCTATATTTTACATTTCATATATTTTCCCACAAATCACCCAATTATTAACACCCTCTATTAGTATTATATGTTTGTTATAATTCATGAGAGAATGTTCTCATATTTGTCCTGTTAACCACAGTCCATCATCTACCAATGGATTCCCTATGTTAAACAGTCCCATGCTTTGTAAAATCCATTCAAAGTGTACACTCAGTGTGTCTCTTTTTCATCACAGAGTTGTGCTGTCATGACCATTTTAAGAACTTTTTCATTACTCCAAAAGGAAAAATCCCATGCTCTCTTAAATCTCTCTTATTGTCCCTTAAAATTGATATAATATCTTCTTTGCCTTTGCTGCAAAAATATTACAATATTACTGTTAACTATTGTACAAAAGTTACACTAGGTGTAATTTTCCCATATATCACCTGCTATTCTTAACACTTTGTAAAAGAAGAACATTCTTATATTCATACTATTAACAGCAATCTTTGTCCTCTACTAAGTTATACAGTCCCTAGATTATTGTCTAGTTTTCTTTCAATGGACATTTACTTCCACAGACTATCCGTTTCAGCCACAATCACATTTATAAGCCAGCAGTGTTAGTTATACTTATTATACTGTGTTACTTCCAACTCTATTCATTTCCACACTTTCATAATTAACCATATTAATAATGCTGCATACATTAAGCATCATCTCCCATTCTCAACCCTTCTTCTATTTCCTAGTAACCTATATTCTAGAGTTTACTTCCGTGAGTTTATTCAATATATTTAGTTCTTATTAGTGAGATCATGCAACATTTGTCCTTCTGTATCTGGCTTATTTCACTCAACATAATATCCTCTAGGTTCATCCATGTTGTCATATGCATCCCAATTTCATTTTTTCTTACCACTGAATAGTATTCTATTGTTGTATACTACATTTTGTTTATCCATTTATCAGTCAGTGGACAATTGGGCTGGCTCCATATTTTAGCAATTGTGAATAATGCTGCTATAAACATGGGTGTGTAAAAGTCAGTTTACCTCTGTATTAGTTAGCCAAACGGGTGCTGATGAAAAATAGAAGAAATCTGTTAGCTTTTATAAAGGGTATTTATTTGGGGTAGAAGCTTACTGTTACCAGGCCATAAAGCGTAAATTACTTACCTCACCAAAGTCTGTTGCATGTGTTGGAGCAAGATGTCTGCTGATGTCTGCCAAGGGTTCAGGCTTCTTGGGTTCCTCTTTTCCTGGGACCTGTTTCTTTCCAGGCTTAGCTGCTTTGCTCTTTTCACAAGGCCAGCTGTAGACTATCAGGCAAACAGCTTGTCTCTCTTCCCAGGGCCTCTGCTGTTTCCAATTGAGCACTTTCTCCTTCCTCACATGCCTGCTTCTCTATGTGTTTACATCCCAGGCTCCAGGATCAAAACTCCAACCTCCCTTCCCTGAAGTGTGGTTTCTCTGTGAGTCCCCTCCCGCCAAGGGGGTGGGGACTCAACATCCTACTGATGTGGTCCAATCAAAGTCTTAATCATCACTAAAAGTGAAATCTCTGAATCAAATATAATCTAAATGCCCAGAGGAAAAAACCAGTTCACAAATGTAATCCAATATCTATTTTTGGAATTCATGAACAATATCAAACTGCTACACTCCACCTTCTGAATTCCAAAAAGACATTCTAATATTCAAAAAACCTTAAATCAGTAACAATGCAAGTACAAAATCATATACAATCATTTCAAAGAAATACAGTTTGTCTTGGGGCAAAGTCCCATCTGACTGTAGACCTCTGAAACTTACAAAACAATTTATATGCTTCCAATATACAAATGGACAAAGAATAAACATTTGCATTACCATAAGGAGAATTTGAGAGGGAAACATATGTCACCAGTCCTCTACAGTTCTGTAAACATGCAGGGCATCCTCCATTCGATTTCAAAGTCTGAGAGTCATTTTCAAGTTCATGGTTTCTTCTCCCTGGGGCCACATGGGGACCCACCTGTTCCACAGGTTTGCCCAATGGCCATTTTCTTGGTTCCACCCTCATCAAACATCTGTGTGGTGACCAAGCTCCAGACCTCACCCTTCATGAGCATTGGTGTGATTGCCACTCTTTACTCAATCTTTGGGTTAGAGTCTTAACCCCCCTAGTACAGTGAAGTAAAGGCAACATCCTCCCTAATCTTTGGCATACAGGCTCAACCCTCTCAGAGCAACGAGTTGACCACCTGGCCTTGTCTAATCCATGGGGGACAGGACCACCCCTCTCAGACATATGGGGTGGTGATCTTAACCTCCCTAATCCTTGGTGAATGTGCTGCATCCTCTCTGTACCCTGGGGTGGCAAAACTCTCCCAGAACATCAGGTGGGAACATACACCCTCTTCAACTGCTGGGGCAAACTCCCCCTCTCTGTACACATGGGTGGGGTTCTTCTCTTGGTCAAAGGCGATGTCTTAATTCCAGATCTCAGCTTCCATGGTTTTCCTCTTAAAGCTGTTTCTCCTTCAGTCTCTCCTTTCCATGTCCCTTTTAGTCCAACTTGACAGTGGTTTTGTACATACAGCTCTCTCAAAAAACTTGTTGGTTTAGCATGCAAGCAGCAGGGGTCCAATCCATCAGACAGTAAGTCTTTCCACAAGTCTTCCTGAAATAACTGCATCTTCAATCCTGATTTACAAGTTCCAAGTTTAGTTAAGTTTAGTTAAGTTCCTTAAAGGAAACAAAGCCTGCAGCACAGTAGCTGCCTGCATGACCAGGACACAAGTTAAAATGTAACAGACCTACTCACAGGGAAACAATGTACATATGTGCTAATTACAGGTTCAAATAAAAGGAGCAGAAAAACCTTATGTATGTTATCACAGACTCTAATTTTCTCCAGGCTGTATACTTCCTTCCTACACTAACATCACCAGACCCCAGTATGTGCTTCATGTGACCTTAGCAGAAACTCTGTTATGAAATGTCTTTGTTCTGATACCCCGTATATTACCCCTCATTTTCCTGCCTCTTTGTGGCATGCTATCTTCATTCTCTGATTTGCTGCCTTTGGAGACCCTCTCCTGTCTGTAAGTCCCAATAAAGAAAGATGATGTCTGAACACTGTACCAGGTATGTTCTTTGGTCTTTCAGCCATGCTGAAGTGTGCCCTTCAGGAGCTGGGTTGGAACACTTATATATTCCAGATACCTTTACCATTTTATTTGAGAAGTTAGAAGGCCTTCCTCAGGATGGGAGTTTACTATTTTGTTAGCTGCTGTGCAAGTCTCTATCTATTGAGGAAAACAAACCTATGACAACAAAAGCACATTCATATCCCATTGAAGTATGTTTTAAGTGCATTTTCCCCATATATCTCTCCACTATCAACACCCTGTACTATTGATGTAGCTTGGTTACAGATCTTGAAAGAACATTCTTATATTTGCATTCTAATGGGTGGAACATGGTATCTCATTGTGGTTTTGATTTGCATTTCCCTGATGCCTAATGATGTTAATCATCTGTCCATGTGCTTTGTGGCCATTTATATTTAATCTTTGGAGAGATGTCTGTTCAAGTTTTTGCCCATTTATTAGGAAATTTAATTGAAATTTAGAACTTTCTTATTACTCATGAGGAAAGTATTACAAGGCTTATAAATATTGGAATGCTAGAATGGATTTATCATGTAAGACCTATATATCCACCATGTTACTATGCCCCATTGGAGAGTCCAGTAAACACTTCTTCATCAAGTATTTTGAGAAATACATTCTTTTTTGTCCCTCACAAATCCAGGACCTAAAATAAATGAATGATAGATGTAACAAAATCTGGGGATTGGTAAGTCAAGAGTCTCTATGGAAGTCCTGTCCCACAAAGATGATCATAAAAGTCTAAGAGAGGCAAGACTTTTCTCTGACTGGCTGCTGTGGCATTGGTGATAGAAGGCAGGGATAAGGACAGAATATTGAGATATACATTGTTGAGAACAGCCATGGTGTCTGTTAAAGTTCTGACATGGCCAGAAATTACAATGGGAAATACTGCAATTATTCTGGTCTCTTTGAATTCATTAGTATTTCCAGGGTGGCAAGTTCCAAGTGTTGATGCAAAATTGCAAAGACAAGGTAGACATGGTTTCTGTAATGGACATCAGACCCTTAGCAGTAATCAGAATGGTATGAGATACCGATATTTTGTCATTAGTTACATGTTCAGGGTGTTCCTAGAACTGAAATGGATGGTCCTATTACTAAAGTCTTGCTTGATTTGTACAAGCAGAAAAATTCTAGGTTTGGTGAATAAGTCTGACCCGAATCACCATAATGAGAGTTGTGGACCTTCAAGCAATTCTAATGTTTGGGCCAGTTTACAAACAAAGCCCCTTTGAATAAGAGAAGGTTGGATCCTCTTGAGGAAAGATGCATTTACACGGACAATAAAAAAATAATTTTTTTTTTTTTTAAATGAGTAGTTTCAGATTTACAGAAAAATTGTGTAGATAATGTAGAAAGTTTTCATATACCTGCTCTTCCTCCACACATTTTTTTCCTCTAGTATTAACATCTTGTATTATTATGGTACATTTGTTACACTTGATTAACTATATTGACTTATTATAATTGATTAAAGTTCATAATTTACATTAGGGTTCAGTTTTTGTGTTGTGGAGTTCTATGGGATTTGACAAATGGATAACACCATGTATACATCATTACAATAGGATACGCAATAGTTTCACTGCTGTGAAAATGCTCTGTTCTGTTCTCCACCTATTCATCTCTCCCTCCCTCCTCTTGAACTACTTGAAACCATTGATGTTTTTATTATCTCTATAGTTTTGTCTTTTGAAGCATGTCATATTGTTGGAATGATACAATATTTAGCCTCTTCAGACTGGCCTCTTTCACTTAACAATATGCATCAAAGTTTTCTCCATGTATTTCCACGGTTTGACTAACCATTTTTATCGCTGAATAAAATAGTCCACTGTATGGATGTATCACTGTGTTTATCCATCATATATTTAAGAGCATCTTATTTACTTACACTTGTTTTCAGTTATGAATAAAACTGCAGTAAACATTTGTGTGCAGGTTTTTTGTGTGGATATGGTTTTTGAACTCATTTGGGTAAATGCCTAGGAGCATGATTGCTGGAGTGAAGCTTTGTAAGAAATCTTGTGTTTCATTCTCTTAATATCTTTGACAGAACAGAAGATTTATAATATCAATTGGATTAATGTGATGGCCCCTCGTTCATTTCCAATACTAATAATTTCATATTTTCTCATTTTTAAGGGTGGGTAAGCTGGTTAGAGGTTTTATAAATATTATTGATCATTTCAAAGAACCAGATTTTTGTTTCAATTTTTTTTTTTAATGATTCTTGATTGCTACTATTTCTTTTCTTCTGCTTCATTTGATTTAACTTGCTCTACATTTCCTTGTGTGCTGAGATGAAAGCTTTTATTATTGATTTTAGATATTTTTTCTTTCTAATACACACATCCAGTGCTATATAATTCCCTCTAAGCACTGCTTGCTTTTGCTGAATCTCACACATTTTGACAAGTTAAATATTTTGCACTTAAACATATTTCGAAATTTCTATTGAGACTTTTTCCTTGACTTTGTGTTATTTAGAAATGATGTTTGATCTCCAAGTATTTTTGCTTTTTTTTTCCCAGATGTTTTTCATCATTGGTCTCTAATTTAATTCCAGTGTTGTCTGAGAGTGTATTTTGCATGCTTTATATTCTTTTAAATTAGTTAAGGTGCATTATATGGGGCACAATTTGATGTGTACTAGTGAATTTTCCATATGAGTTAGATGAAATATTTATTCTGTCATGTGATTGAAGTGTTCTATAATGGTCAATTAAATCCAGTTGATTGATGGTATAGTTCAATTCAACTCTATTCTTATGGATTTTCTGCCTGCTGTATCTGTCAACTTCTGCCAGAGGGGGTATTGACATGTCCAACTAAAATATTGTACTTGTTTATTTCTCTTTGGAGTTTTACCAGCATCTGCCTCACATATTTTGATGCTCTGATATTTGGTATACATACATTCATGTCATCTTGGAAACTGACTTCTTCATTATTATGTAATTCCTCTCTTTATCCTTGATATTATTTCTTGCTTTGAAATCTGCATTTCCTGGAATAAATATATCTACATCAGATTTCTTTTGATGAATACTATCATGGTATGTTTTTTTCTATCTGTTTATTTTTTATCCTTATGTGCCTTAATATTTAAAGGGGATTTCTTGTAGACAACATATCAACATATAGTTGGATCTTGTTTTTTATCCATTCTCATACTCTCTGTCTTTTAATTGGTGTATTAAGGCTATTCACATTTAAAGTGATTGTTGATTCCATTTATTTAATATTTACCACATTTGTAACAATTTTCTATTCTTTTCACTTGCTATTTGCTTCTTTTAGTGTCTTCTACTCTTTGATGCTTTCTCTGGTTTTATTTGAGCATTTTATTTTATTCTATTTTCTCTCTCTCTTAGCATATCAATGATATTTCTTTTAACTATTTTTCAGTTGTTTCCCTAGGGATTGCAATATATGTTTATAACTGATCTAAAATGATTTTTATTTTTTTATTTTAAAAAAATACTTAGATTACATAAATGTTATACAAAAAATATAGGTATTCCTATCTGCCCCATCCCCATTCCTCCCAAACCTTCCCACATAAACATCCTTCAATAGTGTGGCACATTCATTGCAATTGAATGAATGTGGGTCCCTGCCACTGAGCATGGACCACAGTTCATGTTGTAGTCTACATTCTCTCCCACACAGTTCTGCATGTTATGTGCCGATGTAAAATGGCCTATATCAGTCATTGCGATGTTATTCATGATGATTCCCAAGTCCGAAAAAGCCCCCGTATTACAGCTGTTTTTCCCTTTCCCTGCCCCCAGAGCCACCAGTAGTCACTGCCTCCACATCAAAGTTGTAATTTCTTCCAGTGCTAGAATCACAATTATGTCTATAGTAGAATACCAGTAAGTCCACTCTAGTCCATAGTAATTCCCCAGTCCTGAGGATTCTGTGATGAAAAACACTTTTAAATAACATGTGTTGGCTATGGATAATGTGGGTATCTTATAATAGAGTGTTCCTGTCCTTTCCTGTCCCTTAAAACATTGCTGTAATTTATTGCAATTATCATAAGCAATAATCATCCAATACATTTCTGCTATTATTAGTTTAAACATTATTATCTGTTAGATCACTTTAGAAAAAATGTTGTTTTTACCATCATATAATGTTCTTCCTTTCTTTCTGCATATGTTGATATCATCAATATCATTTTCCATCTTTGTGAAGAATTTCTTTTAACATTTCTTTCAGGGCATTTGTTTACTGGTGAAAAATTTAGTTTTTTGTCAGAGAAAAAGTCTCCTTCAGTTCTGACGGAAATTTCATTGGATACAGAATTATAGTATAGTGTTTTTTCCTTCATCACTTTAAAAAATTAACTCCACACTCTTCTTGCTTGCACGGTTTCTGGAAAGGAGTTCATGCCATCGTGTTAAGAACTTAAACAGTGCTCTATAGGTAAAGTGTTTTCTCTCATTGGCACATTCAAAATTTTCTCTGTGTCTATAATTTTCTGCAAATAGAATATGATGATATATATGATGTGGTAATTTGTAGTGTTTTGTTATTTATCCTGCCCAGTGTTCTTTGAACATCTTGAATCTCTGGTTTGTTGTCTGTCATTAGTGCTGAAAAACTTTCAGGCATTGTTATTATTTAAAATATTTCTTCTGTTCGTTTCTCTTTAATCTCTTTTTGTATTCCAATTATGCATATCTTACACCTTTGGAAATTGCCCAGCAGTTCTAGATATTCTGTTCTATCATTTCCAGTCTTTTTTTCCTTTATTTATTACTTTGTAATTTGTTAAGTTCTATTGACATATCTTTAAGCTTATTGATTCTTTCCTTTACTGTGTCCATCTACTGGTGAACCCACCACAAGAAATTATTATTCAATAGTAATGTTTTAAATTTCTAGCATTTCCTCTTGATTCATTCTTAGAATTTCTGCCTCTCTGCTTACATTACTCATATGTTCTTGAGTGTTGTCCAGTTTTTCCATATGTGGCCTTTAGTATAGCAATCATAATTACTTTAAATTCCCAATGTGATAAATCCCAAATCTCTCCCATATCTTACTGTGATCCTCATGTTTGGTCTGCCTCTTTCAACTGTGGTTTTTGCCTTTTAGTATACATCATACTTTTTTTGTTGAAACCTGCATATGATATATGGGTTAAAAGGAATTGTGTGTGATGTTTTATGTTTCTGACTAAGGATTAGTCTATGTTTGGTGAATTTGTAGGTGTCAAAGGCTAAAATTCCTCTGCTATCTTTACTTTTGTTTTCTCATGCTGTCATTTTCATACAACTTCTTAAACAATATCTGAGCCTTACATATCTTTCTGTTATAATCTCTTGTAATACACAAGAGCACAGCTTAAGTGTTACTATGGGTATTGACTATAGGAAAGCACTTCTGCTCCTGGACTTCTGCACCAAGTAACTGTGTTTTGGTCTATGCCCTTCTCTCCAATTTTGAGGAAGCACCTTGCTCTGTGAGTTCAATCCTTTGATGTATGTAAGAAGAGTCATTTTTAAATTGATTGATCTTTTTTCCTGCTGTTAGAATAAGAGTGATGACATGCAAGATCTTTCATTCCTGAGTGGAAACCAGAAGTCTTCCTCAAATTTTCTATAAATCTTCCTCTTCTCTTTCTCCAAAGAGACTCCAAAATAATCAAACACTGGGGGGTATTATGGGAGAGTGTCTCTGAAATAATAATCTCTGTAACATCAATAAGCTTTTGTGTCCCACCGGTCAGAAGGAGGAGCTTACATTGGTCAGGCCATCAATGGTTTTGGCTAAATTAATCTAACAGTGGACTCTGTGGGTCTCTGTGGTTATTTCCATAGTTCCCTAATACAGAATGGGCACAGACATACCCAGATATTGGCAAAGTTTTCATATCAGCTACCTAAGCCAAGCAATGAGAGGTGTAGTAGGAAAAGCAAATGGAAGATAGTACTCTATTTTCCAAAATAATAAACCAAAGTAATACTGTATTTCACAAGGAATTGCAAAGATTTTTGCTACCATCAAGAACATGAGATATGCAGAGCTTTTTATTCCTACCACATTTTTCTCCAACTCACTTAGCTGACCTGTGCAGAAGACTGATGGATATTTGAGAATGATTGCATTATGTTTAACTCAGTCAGATTGTGATTTTTATCATACTTATTTTCCAGATATTAATTAATTGTTGGAGCAAGGAAACACTTCTTCTTATAATAAGTATATAGTTACTGATTGAGAAAATGTTCTCCGCACTCTACAATTGTTAGTAAAGCCTTTCAGAAGCAGTTTACTTTTCAACTGTCAGGTCTAAAATATACATTCACTTATCTATCCCAGAGTTCTATCAACTTTCTCACTCATCATTCCACATCATTCACATCCATTACATTGATGATACAATGATGAATGGACCTAGTATTGAGTTACCTCAATGTCAGCTATAACTGAGAAGAGGTTACTGCTTTGTAATGGATGATGCAGAAAAATTTGTCTGAAAATTAGGATATACTCTGATACCACATGGCATTTCTATGATTGATAATAACCTCAAAAGGGCAATTGTAGCAACATCAGACTGGCAAGAGCATTTTAACCAGAGGCTTATATTTCTCATGAATGAAAAACATGAGTCACTTCACTGAGTAAGCAAACTAGAACAGCAAAAGTGATGTTTGAGGGTAAAGGAAATCTAGAATGAGTGGTGGAAGATGGAGATTGTGGATATTAATTAATGTTTTGGGACTAAGTGCAAAAATGTTAGTAAACTTGTCATTCTATCCCTCTTTTTCTAAGCATTTCTTTTTTGAAATTGTGAGTAGCTATCACTTTATAGAATATGTGATCTATGAGGTTTTAAGAGATGGCAGTATTTTCAGTTATCACTCATATCACCTCACTCATATACTATTGCATTTATTGTTTCTGTCTCTACCTTTCTAATATGCTAAATCTTCAGAGTGGGACAGGTTGAATATGGCACTCAAAATGAAGAAATACCGTAGCTTCCTGTCCTTTAATTGAGCACAGAACCTATAGAGTCTCTCAGTGGACCAGAGCAGGTTTTCATCCCATTTATTCTTATAAAGATAAGAATTCTTCCCTTGTCTGTCTCACTTCTCTACCTCCTTATGATGCTTCCAAGAATCTGCTTAAACAGAAACTAGCTTCAATCAAATTTTGTTCCTGGCTGTTATTCAAGGAAGTCCATCCTTCTAAGTGGATAAGTGGTGCTATTACTTCTACATATATAAAAATTCAAAGTGAAGATTCCTGACATTCAACAAAGCAAGATTCTAGTTTGTTTTCAGACTAATGGGTTTTTTCAAAACTGAACACAATTTTAATCATAATACAATATTTAGTAGATATTTCCACTGGCTTCTAATATATCAACTCTTAGCACAGTGGATTGGCATTTCCCTTTGTTATAAAGGCAGTAATAAAAGATTGTATAGAAGTAGTAGAAACACTTTTAAGGCAGGAGATGATATGTTCAGTTATGGACATGTCAAATTTAAGATGCTTAAGTGAAGATATCAAACAGGCAGTTGATGTATAGTTTTAAAATATATTTACCTGCTGGCCTTGGATCCCTACTGCCTTGCAGATGACACTGTTCATGGGCTTGCAGCAGCAGCCAGGGCAGCACAGGTTGTTGAAGCCATGCTGGGTCAGCTTCACGCAGCCAGTGGCTGGCAGGTAGCAGAGCAGGTAGGGCAGCACCAGGGAGAGGGCACCTATGAAGGAGCAGTGGGCGCAGCAGTTTGAGTGGGAACAGGAGCAGGCGTAGTCAGCGCAAGAGCCCACATTGTCCTTGTTGGTGCAGGGGTAGAAGACGCCCTGTGCCAGGCACATGCACATGCCCTAGTTGACCAGGGTCTGGTCCAAGCACAGGCAGGCACTCCTGGTTTTTGGAAGGTTTCTTTACTTGTGAATGATTGTTGAGGTCTTCTGTTTCCTCTAGGGTCAGTGTAGGTTTTTCAGTGTTTCTAAGAATTTGTCTATCTCATTTACATTATCTAGTTTTTTCATATACAGTTGTTCATAGTGTCCTCTTATGATCTCTATTTCTGCAGTTTCAGTGGTAATGTCCCCCCTCTCAATTCTGATTATCTTTGTTTATATCTTTTCTCTTTTTCCTTTGTCAGTCTAGCTAAGGGTTTGTTGATCTCAAAGAACCAGCTTTTGGTTTTGTTGATTCTCTCTATTTGCTTTTTTGTTCTCAATTTCATATATTTCTGCTCTGATCTTTACTATTTCTTTCCTTCTGCTTACTTTGGGATTAATTTGCTGATGTTTTTCTAGTTCCTCCAGGTGTGCTGTCAGATCTTCAATTTTAGCTCTTTCTTCTTTTTAAATATAAGCATTGAGGGTTATAAATTTTCCTCTCAGCCCTGTCTTTGTGGTGTCCCGTAGGTTTTAACCCTGCCCCCTGACAATGCAACCTGCAGCAGGTCCCTGTAGGGGGAGAGTCTGTCTCTAGGAGAGGATGCCCCAGGGGTGGGCCTGTGGAAGGCGGGAGCTTGTCACCCCCACTGCAGGTATTGCCCGTGCAGGGCTCAGCAGTAGGCTCAGCTGCCCGCAGCCCGGGCCCATCGACTGGCGTCCTCCTTCCGCAGCAGCAGGTTGTCGTCCTCCAGCCGGCTCAGGAGGCTGGCCACCCCCAGCATCGCGCCCCCCTACCATATCCCGTAAATGTTGGCCGTGAAAGCAGCCACGATGACGACGGTAACTGAGACCACCATCACCACTGCCTGGCTGGCCACGGAGCGGTCCTCCGTGCTGAGGTGGTCACCAGCCAGGGTCAGCACTATGCCTCTTCCCAAGAGTAGGTTGGCAGAGGAGTGGTCCCCATTCACCCAGTGGAAATCGAGGGCCAGAAGGGGCAGGCTGATGACAGTGGCCACCCAGGCTCCTGCCAGGCAGTCTTCATCTGTACCCAGCCCTGGAACCAGCATGGTGGTGGCTGCCAAGGCCTGGAGCAGGAAGCCGGGGCGGCCCCTCGGCTTGCCTGGGCAGTGCACATGGCTGCATGCAGAGACACCACTCCAAGCACCAGGTGGGAGAGGGCTGTGCCCCACTCCTCCCCAGACTTGGGGGCCATGGCACCTCCGCTGGGGGTGAGTTTGAGGTGGCAGGGGGGAAGGGGATCCTGAACTTTGGAGACATTTTCATTCATCTCAAAGTATTTACTGAATTCTCTTTCAATTTCTTCTTTGACCCACTGATTATTTAAGAGTGTGTTGTTTAATCTCCATATATTTATGAATTTTCCCTTTTTTCATCCATTATTGATTTCCTGCTTCATTCTGTTATGGTCAGAGAAAGTGTTTTGTATAATTTCAATATTTTAAATTTATTGAGTCTTGTCTTCTGACAAGTCTTCTCTATCCTGGAGAAGGGTCCATGAGTGCTTGAATGAATGGATATACTGCTGTTTTGGGGTGCAATGCTTGTCTGTTAGTTCTAGTTCATTTATCATATTATTCAAGTTCTCTGTTTCTTTATTCTCTGTTCAGATGTTCAATTCTAAGAGTGGTGTAATGAAGTATCCAACTACTAGTTTAACGACATCTACTTCTACCTTCAGTTTTGCCAGTGTGTGCCTCAAGTATCTTGAAGTTCCCAGGAGAAGTGCATATAAAACTGTCAGTATTTGCTTCATATATCTTTGAGCTTTGCTGTTAGGTGCATATATATTTATAATTGTTACATGTTCTTGTTAAATTGACCCCTTTATCAATATATGTAGCAGTTTGATATTATTGATGAATTCCACAAAGAAATATTAGATTATATTTGTAAACTGGTCTTTTTCTCTGGGCATATTAGAGTGTATTGGATTAAGAGGTTTTACTTTTACTTGATTAATTAATGATTAAGGCATTGATTGGGCCATGTCAGTAGGATGTTGAGTCCCTGACCCCTTGGTGGGTGGGGACTCACAGAGAAACCACACTGCAGAGAAGGGAGGTTGGAAGGTTGGAGTTTTGGATGCTGGAGCTGGAGAAGTAAGGACACAGAGGAACAGAGCAGCTGAGCCTGGAGAGAATTGAGCCCCAGGGAGAGAGCCAGAGCCAGTTTCCTGATAGTCTACAGCTGGCCTTGTGGAGAGAGCAGAGTAGCTGAGCTCAGAGAGAAGCCCTGGGAAGAGAGGAACCCAGGAAGCCTGAACTCTTGGCAGATGTTGGCAGCCATCTTGCTCCAACACGTGGTAGCAGAACTTGGTGAGGGAAGTCACATATGCTTTATGGCCTAGGAACTATAAGCTTCTACCCCAAATAAATACCCTTTATAAAAACCCAGAGAGGTCTGGTATTTTGCATCAGCACCCCTTTGGCGGACTAATAAAATATATAATGACTGCCTTTGTCTCTCATAAGTGTTTTTGACTTAAAGTTTATTTTATCTGGTATTAGTATAGAACCCCAACTCTCTCTCTATCTTTTTAAATTTAAATCACTACTGATAATACAGGACTTTCTTCTCCCATTTTGCTCAATTATTCTGTAAATCCTTATTTTTATATTTATTTTTTGTTGTACCAAATTAAGTGCCTTTTTAAAAAACAAATCAATTTTATTGATACATATTAAAACATACAATCCACCCAAAGTGTACAATCAATGGTACTTGGTATAATCACAAAGTTGTGCACTCATCAATTCAGTCAGTATTAGAGAAATTTCATTATTGCTATAATAGTAATAAACAGACAATCAAAACCTCATCATCTCTCAATCTCTCTATGCTTTCCCTGTTATACATAGCATTTATTCTGTTTCTGTCTCTCTAGTTTATTTGTATTCTATTTTGTGTAGATGGAGTCAAGTAATATGTAGTACCTTGTGTCTAGTTTCTTTTATTTTAATTTACTTTTTTTTATTTTTAAAGAAGCTTTAGATTACATAAATGTTACATAAAAAAATACAGAGGATTCCCATATGTCCCATTCCCTCCCCTTCCCACACTTTCCCCCATTAACAACATCCTTCATTAGTGTGGTACTTTTGTTACAATTGATGAACACATATTGAAGCATTGCCACTAACAAGGACTATAGTTTACATTATAGTTAACACTCTGTCCTGCACAATTTTGTAGGTTATGACAAAATACATAATGGCCTGTATCCATCATTGCAATGTCATGCAGGACAATTCCAATGTCCACAAAGTGCTCCCATATTATACCTATTATTCCTTCTCCTATCACTCAGAAGCTCTGGTGGCCACTGCCTTTATATCAATGATAAGAGTTCTCCCATTACTAGAATAATAATGTCTATAGTAGAATAATAATAATAGTCCATTGTTCATTCCCCAGTCTTGAGGATTTGGGGATGATGATGCCCACTCTGCTGCTAATTGAGCAGGAGCTTAGATCCATGGGGCAGATGGATGGAACTATCTTCCTTGCAGTTGCAGACACCCTCTGTTCCTTGGGATGGGTGTTGTCCATCATCATCGCCTTGTTAATTGTCCTGGGTGAGTCCAGTGAACTTGAGAGTAGGTGTTGCCACTCTACTGAAATTCAGGGCTCAACTGGCACATGGACGGACAAAAAATAAAAGTCTCTGAGACATATATTTATCAAGTACAGTGCGAATACAGATTCAAATAAAAAGTGCGGGAAAGTCATGTGTAGGGACTCATTGTTAAATGAGTAACTCTGTTACGCTGAGAGCTTTAACTCCATAGTAAGGACCACTGACAGGGTGCCAAATTCCTGAGCTGTCTGCCCTGCTTATAGTTTCTGGATGTCTCTAGAGCCCTTGAGCATCCCTCTGTTTGAGTCATGTTTACTGTGGCAGTCAATGAGATCCTGCTGAGACTTGCATAAGCGTAACTTCTAGAATGACCTGACTCTCCTTGAAATCTCGTACCTATAAAATCTCATTTATATTTACTATTTCCCCCTTTTGGTCAAGGTCTTTTCCAGATGCATTGCTTGTTGGTGCTTGGTAATAATCCTTCAGTGCCAGGGAGGCTCGTTACCTGGAGTCATATCCCCCACTGGAAGGGGAAGGTAGTGTATTTATATGCTCAATTTGGCTTAGAGAAAGCTGAATGCCTTTTCTTTTACTATCTGGATTTATTTTCTTTGTAGTTACTCTGGGGTTAAAATTTGACATCATACAATATAACAGTCCTATTTTGTTTGATACCAAGGTGGTTTGATACATGTACACTTTTCCTATACCCTTCTGAACCCACAACTTTTTTAACTTGTTACCACTTATCTTTGTACATTATATGTCCAAAACCATAGATTCATCATTACTTTTTATGCATTTACATTTTAGCACCTGTAGGAAGTGAGAAGTGGAGTTACATACCAAAGAATACAATACAATAATACTGGCATTTATAATTACCCAAATGGTTACTTTTATAGGAAGTCCTTATTTCTTTATGCTGCCTTGAACCACCATCTATGCTCCTTTAATTTCAGTCTGAAGATCTTCCTTTAGCATTGTTTGTAGGGTAGGGCTAGTAGTGATGAACTGCCTCAGATTTTGTTTATCTGGGAATATCTTAATCTCTCCCATATTTTGGAAAGACTCACTGGATATAAAATTCTTGATTGCAGTTGTTTTCTTTCAGCAGTTTAAGTATTTCAAATCACTGTCTTCTTGCCCCCATGTTTTCTAATGAGAAATAGGCACCCAGTCTTAACTGGGACTTCCTTGTACATAGCAGGTTGCTTTTCTCTTGTGGCTTTTGGAACTCTCTCTTGTCCTTTGCATTTGATAGTGTTATGAATATATGTTGGAGTATATTTTTCTTCATGTTTATTGTATTTGGTATTCTCTGGAGGGCATATTGTGGGAGGGAGGGCACAATAGAGATGAATTTCCCAATTCAGTCTTTTCCATCTGAAACAGAGCCATTGACCTATGAAGGGGTTGCAGATGGGCTCCAAACTTCCCTGGGGATGGATCAGGAAGGGCATCTTCTTCCACAGCTCCCCAAACCTGAGCTGTTCAACCTGCTCAGCAAATGCACTTGAACTTTCCTCCTACATCCTTGAGGAAATATAGTATCTTTAAATTTTCTCTGCTGCCACCTTTCTTCTCCAGGCAGGTTGGAGCTGGGCCCCTGCCATCCAAAGTCAGCAGTCAAAACCTGTGATCAGCAATCGGCTGGGCCCACCCCTCTTCTTGAGGTAGTAGATTTTTGTGTCCCTTTCTGTCACCAGTGAGCTAGCAAGGGGTGTACTCCATAGCGGCCTGCTGCCAGGGTGGGGGATAAGCACTGGTAACTGCTATTTGGAAAGAACAATTTACTTATGTTTTCATTTTCATTATTTGTTTTTATCTCCTTAATTTGGATTTAAATTGCTCTTATTTTGTAGTGACCTAATATGGAAGCTTATATTATATTTATTATATTATATTTATTATATTATATTATATTATATTATATTATATTATATTATATTATATTATATTATATTATATTATATTATAT
>JAKSZT010050948.1:1081462-1236927 GCA_026826555.1 Tolypeutes matacus
TATTATATTTATTATATTTATTATATTTATCATATTTATTATATTTATTATTATATTATATTATTATATTTATTATAATTTTTCTTCTTTACTAATGTGTACATTCAATGTTATAAATTTCCCTCTAAGCCCTGCTTGCATTTGATGAATTTAACAAATTTTAATGTTATATTATAATTTGCATAAAACATTTTTTAAAAGTTTTCATTGAGATTTAACCAATGTTAAAGCTCAGAGATTTAACCTGCTACCTGGCCTGCGGTGCCTGAGGCACAATCTGGAGCTCTCCAGGGGCAGGCAAGAGGCCAGTGAGTAGTGTCCCCACCCTGGGACAGCAGGGCTGCCCCTCCCTGCCACGGAGAGGGGCCTAGAGTAGAGGGGATACTGCCAGGAGAGGCAAGGGAGGGGTAACCACTCTGTTGGAGGGCTGGACCCGTAATTCTGTCTGCCTCCGCTGGCAAGCAGGGAAAGAGGCGAGGGACCTCAGGCAGAGCAAAGGAGAGCTTTCTGTTCACCATGAATGCATTTGCCTCTCCTCTGGCATGGCTTATGCCAGCCCGGGAGAGCACATTTCTAAACAAAACCCATGTGTGTTTTTAATCTCCAGATATTTTGCATTTTGAGTTGTCTGTCAGCACTCTAGTTCTTCATTCCATATACTTCAGGTCCATTACATTGATGATTTAATGCTCTTTGGGCCTCGTAAGCAGAAAGTAGCAAAACTTTAGACATCTTTGAAATTCATAATACAGTGTTGAAAATAAAGCCCCCTCAAATTCACAAACTTATAAAGTTGAGATAATTTATAGTAGACAATAGTCTTGGGTAGATTGATGAGGTTTGAAATTTCTGAGCCAAATATGGATACCTTGTGGAGACTTTGTCAGGCTCCTATAGATGAATGACAGTGTAGGGCTTTAGGATTTTAGGGCAAAACTCTTCCATCCACGATAGATAGAAGAAACAATTTCTGGATTGTTCCTATGCCTTAGTAAACTTCATGGGACACCAAGTTGGAATGTAACTGAGGTGCACGCACATCTTAAACTGAGTGAAAAATCCATAATGACCCTTTCAATTTGGCAGTTTTGCCAAATGGAGGACATTTTGCAATATCTGGAGATATTTTTGGTTGTCCTAACTGGGAATGAGGTGTTGTGGGTTGGTTGCTGCTATTGGCATCCATTGGGTAAGTCCAAGGATGCTGCTAAAATGTCTACATTTTAGTCTCTATAAAAAAGAATTATTTAACCCCATATATTAGTATTGCTGAGGTTGAAAAAACCCTGCCTTAATTATGGGTTATTGGAACTTGGTGTACTTCCAATTGTTTAGAAAATCATATAAAACTTTGTGATAAGAAAAAATGTGCTAGGTAATTCTTTCCTGGTACATGGAAGATTTCAGTTTATTTCAAGTTTTGTAGCCTGGTTTTTCATGGCTGTTGCACTTTTGGTTTTGCTTTGACAGAAGCCCAATGGTTTAGGCTTATATCAATTTGCTTCTAAATTCTATGGCAACCATTTTTATATTTTAATATACTCCCCAAGAGCTCTGCACTCATTTATTTCACCAGGTATTGAGGCAAACAAGTGAAGCAGGCAGTATTGTGTGTTACATATGAATGTGAGGAGGTAGACTGTGCTATCAGAGATTGTGGCAAAGGAAATTAACTGGTATGTGACTACATTGTCTAGAAAGAATATCTGTTATATTTCTTACTTCCCATCTTTATACTTTTTACTTAGTTTTCTTGCTTAATTTTACTAGCTGTGCTCTTCATTAAAATGTAAAAATGCACATTTCATATTACCTATATGTGTGCTGTACTGTAAATATTGTGAAAATACTCTATCAGTTTGAGTTTCCTTCTGTGTCTAGTTTGCAAACAGGTGTATGATGAATTGATTTTAAATTTTATCAAATTATTTTTCTATATCAAGACATTTGTAAGATTTTCCTCATATTTTTGATATACAAATGTAAGGAATGCTAATTATAAAGTTTATTTGGTTCTCTTAATTTGCTTACAAAGTGAATCTAGGGCTTATCTTTAATGGGGCACAATCCAGAAAAATATCAATGTCTGCCTCCTTTATTCTTGGAGTACAAAATGGAGATGCTTCCTGCCCAAACTGCAGCCTTTTGTGGAACTTAATAATTTCATACATCATTAGAGAGCTTACATATTATATCTTGGTGAAAGCACATCCTAATGCAATGAAGAAGTTCCTGGGGAATTACCTTGGCCATCTTAGACTTCTCTTTCACTTGTCATGCGCAGTTTCTTATATCCTTTAAATTAGAAAAGTTTGATTCTGAGTAAGAACTGTACTTCTTGTGTGCTTGATTTGACAATCAGACCCTTTATTTTATCTCAGCTTTATAAACTTTTCATTCTTCTACTTTTCTAGAGGAGTATATTTAAGAATGCTTTTTTCCTTGAAATGTTTGGAATTATTCCCTAGTGTATCATTTAAGTCTTAATTTTATTCCTTTTATTTGCAGGTGGGTGTCAGTCAGGTTTTAGCCAGGAAAAGAAACCACTTCTTTTTTTTTTGAACAATGAAATTTCATTATAAACCATCACTTACTTGGTATGGAGTGACTAACTAGGAAACAGAAAGGATAAATTGTTGATAATCTCAACTCCAGCACAACCTAGTGCTTGCACAATGGACCCATAAATGATATAGTGGCAAAAAGGCAATGAAAGACTGAAATAAACATTTTAACCAGGGGCTTATACTGGCCGTGGCTTTAAAACTGGTCCACATCTCTGAGTAAGAAATGCAGAGCAAGCAAGTGTGTTGCTTGATGGTGAAGGTAGTAATGAAGTATCTGATGAGTATCAGTTAAGACTTTGGAAGTAGGAGAAAACATGCAACTGTAGGTTTTCTCGTTTACCCTTTTTTCTCTCTTTTTTCTGAAATTGTGAACCTCCATCACTTTAAAGAATATTTGATGACATGAAGTGAAATTAACCAGAGCCTTAGTGGTATAAAGAGCTTGAAGAACTTTTAGTTATTACCCATAAGACCTCATCGAAATATCTCTGCATTTATTGTTTCCAAAGAATGACCTAGTTTCTAGTGCTGGAATATGAGTGTCTATCTAATGATTTTTCTCCAGGTTTCTAACATGGTGAGATTTCAGTGTGACACAGGTTGAATGTGCCAGGGAGTTAATGCTTGAAAGCAGGGCTTTAAAAATGAAAAGAGGGAAGCGGCTGTGGCTCAATCAGTAGGGCTCCCGTTTACCATATGGGAGGCCCCGGGTTCGGTTCCCCGGGCCTCCTGGTGAGGGCAGGCCCGCCCATGCGGCGTGGTTAGCTGACCCAGTGAGCACAAGCAGCAAGGGGGGGATAAATGAATAAATAAATAAAATCTTTAAAAAATAAAAATAAATAAATAAATAAATAAAAATGAAAAGAAACCCCAGATTTCTGCCCTTCAGTTGGGAAAATTCTAAGTCAAAGAATCTATAGAATCTCTCTTTGGACCACAGTAGGCTTGCATACCTGTTGTGCTTAGCAAGATAAGCATCCTTCCCTTCTCTGTCTCTCTTCCGCATATCCTAACTGATGCTTCCAGTAACCAGTTTCCACACAAACTACCTTAAATCAAATTTGTTTCTGGGTTTTCTTAGGGGCAATCAACTTAAGAAATCAAGAAGAGCCTTGACCATATAGTGTGATGATTCCTGACTTTAATCAAAACAAGATTCCAATTTGTTTTCAGAACTTATGGGAAGCAGAGAGTATGCCACTTTATCTTTATTACTGGCAAAGTGAACACAATTTTAATCATAAAACAATATTTAGTAGATATGTCTGCTGGCTGTTAACATATCATCTCTTAGCACAATGGATTCACATTCCCCATGGTAATAAAGGAAGTGAGTTAATATTTCACAGAAGTAGTAGAAACAGGTTTAAGGAGATAGGGGATATGTTCAGTTCTGGATATGTTAAATTTAGGATATCTAATTGAAGATATCCACAGGCAAGTGGATGTGCAGTATTAGAACTCCTAAAGAGAGGTTTGCTCAGCAAAATTTAGTATAATATCCTGGTTTCCTCATCTTTGTCTTTATTCTTTAATGTATAGATAGCAAGATCCAAGAAAGGAGTGATAGCAAAGTCAACCATAAGCAGGTATTTGTCAGGTGATCATGTAGGGAAAGGCCACACATGAAGAAATACACATGGAATATTTAACTTTGTGTTAGAAGTACTAGCTCGAGCACTTAAAGAAGAAAAAGAAGTAAAAGGCAATCAAATTGAAAAGGAAGAAGTAAAAATTTCACTATTTGCAGATGACATATTTCTACATACAGTGCCCTGAAAAAGCTACAACAAAACTTCTAGAGCTTATAAAAGAGAGGCAAATTATGTTAATGTGCAAAAATCAGTAGCATTTCTGTACACCAATAATGAGCAATCTGAAGAGGAAATCAAGAAAAAAAATTCCATTTACAATAGCAACTAAAAGAATCAAATACCTAAGAATAAATTTAACAAAAGATGTAAATGACTTGTATGCAGAAAACTACACAACAGTGTTAAAGGAAAACAAAGAAGACCTAAATAAATGGAAGAATATTCCCTGTTCATGGATAGGAAGACTAAACATCATTAAGATGTTTATCCCACCCAAACTGATTTACAGATTTAGCACAATCCCAATAAATTTACCACAGCATTTTTTACTGAGTTGTAAAAATAACTATGGAATTTATTTGGAAAGGCAGGGGACCCCAAATAGCCAAAGACATATTGAAAAAGAAAAAAAAATCAAAGGCATCACACAACCGGACTTTGAAACATACTACAAAAAAAAAAAAAAAAATACTACAAAGCTATAATGGTCAAAACTGCATGGTCCTGGCACAAAGATAGACATACTGGCCAATGGAATAGAACTGAGAGTTCTGATATAGATCCTCACATATATGGTCAACTGATATTTGACAATGCCACCAAACCCACTCAACTGGGAGAGAATGGCCTCTTCAATAAAAGGCACTTGGAAAACTGGATATCCACATCCAAAAGCATGAGAGAGGACCACCATCTGACACCTTATACAAGAAGTATGTGCATAAAGATCTTGGAAGATTATGAAAGGAAGCATCTACAAGATCTTGTAGTAGGAAATGGTTTCATTAACTTTATACCCAAAGCATGAGTAATGAAAGAAAAAATAAATGAATGGGACTTCCTCAAAATTAAGCACTTCTGTACCTCACATGACTTTGTGTAAAGAGTGAAAATGCAGCTGACTCAATGGGAGAAAATATTTGATAACCATACATCCGATAGGGACCTAATATCCAGCATATATAAAGAAATCTTACATCTCGAAAATAAAAAGACAAACCATCCATTAAAAAATAGGCAAGTATATCATTTTGCAAATGTTTGTATGTATTGTGAGAATTTTGATTTTTACCCATAATAAAAAAAAATAAAAAAAGCAAAAAAAATAAATAGGCAAGTTATTTGAATAGACACTTCTGCAAAGAAGAAATACAAATGGCTAAAAAAGCACATGAAAAGATGTTCAACATCACTAGTTATTAGGGAAATGCAAATACAAACAACAATGAGATATCATCTTGTGCCCATTAGACTGTTGGCTTTAAAAAAAACAGAGGACTACAAGTGTTGGAGAGGATGTAGAGGAAAGGGAACCCTTATCCTCTGCTGGTAGGAATGTAGAGTGGTGCAGCCATTGTGGAGGAGAGTTTGGCGGTTCCTCAGGAAGCTAACTGTAGAACTGCCATAAGATCAAGCAATCCCACTGCTTGGTGTATATCCAGAAGATCTGAAAGCAGGGACATGAACATATATATGCATAACAATGTTCACAGCAGCATTATTCACTATTGCCAAAATTTGGAAATAACCCAAATGTCTATCAACAAGATGAATGGATGTACATACAATGGAATATTACTCTGCTGTAAGAAGGAATGCAGTATTAACACATGGGATAACGTGGAAGAATCTTAAAGACCTTATGTTGAGTGAAGCAAGCCAGGCAATGAAGGACAAATATTATATGACCTTACTGATATGAATTAAGCAAACTGAGCAGACTCATAGAAATAAAGTCTGGAAGATAGTTTTACAAGAATCAGAAAGGGATTAGAGGGTGATGAACCAATGCACATTTGGGCAAAATCTATGAAAAGGTGTAAGTGTATAGTTGTACAGTGGCTGGGCATGACAGTTTTGCAGTGATGCTCTTGTGTTTGGTGGTGCTGGTCTGTGATTGGGGCAGGGTGGGGAGAGTGGGTTGGACTATGCATGGAACTGGGAGGACAGTTGGGGGAAGGAGCAGGTGAACTCTGGTGATTTTTAGGTCTGTGGTTAAAACTACAATGTTTGGGAATACTATTTTGGCAAATATGGCAGGGGATGGTTACTGGTATAGGGTGTTGGATTAGGGGGTCATACAGGACAGGGCACACCTGGGGAAGGCTTCTGTGGAATATGTAAGTGTTCATCTTGCATAGTGTGTTATGTCAGTGGGTAGAGAACACACAATAAAGAAGAAAATAAACTCCCATCCTAGGCAGTCCTGCTATGTTCTTAAGTTGAAGGACAAGAGTCTCTCGAAACCATAGGCAGTGCCTAATAAGAGAAAATGGACCAATATGTCAAGCCCTCAATATTATTGCAAATAAGTATGAATCTTATTCTTCAAAAAGTGAAACATAGTGGTTACCATAGGTCCCGAGGGGAGGTGGAGGGAATAATAGAATAGATGGAGCATAGGGCATTTCTACGTCATTAGAATTGTTCTGCATGATCTTGCAATAATGGATACAGGCCATTTTTTTTTCTATCTGGTTGCATCATTGACTTTTTGGTGTGTCGCTTTGCCATGTGGGGGCCTGCGCCTCTCTGAGCCACGTGAGGGCCTGTGCTTCACCGTGCAGATCTGGGATGCCTTTTTTCTTTTTTTTAACAGAAGGTCCCAGGGATCACACCTGGGTCCTCAATATGGTAATTGGGAGCTCAATTGCTTAAGCCACAGCTTCTTCCTAGGCCATTTTAACTTTCATCAAAATCTATAAAAGTGTATGGTCTGAAATGTAAGACAACAGATCTTAGAAGGACATATGTCAAAAATTTATTTTTCATTAAGAGACTAGTGATAGGAATATGACTGCTAAAGAGGCTTTTTATGATGGCTTAGAAGTAAATGAAACTATTATTGGAGACTGGAGGAAATGCAATCCATGTTTTAAAGTTGTAGAGAACTTAAAATGAATGATTCCTAAAAAAAAAAAAAAAAAAAAAATGATTCCTGATATTATATGGAAGGCAAAATTTGAAAATGGTGAGCCTGGGCATTTTGCTGAAGAACTTTCCAAAGTAAACTCAGAGAATGTGGCTTTGATTCTCCTTGTAGCTTATAGCAAAGTGCTAGATGAGAGAGATAAGCTAAGAACTAAACTGTTGGGTGGAAAGAAAACAAAAATTGATTCTGGAACTTCCAAGTCTCTGGAAATCAAGCTCCCAGATGATAGTATCTCATTTGAGGACTTACCTAAACTTGGGACTTGTAAATCAGGATTGAAGATGCAGTTACCTAGGAAATACTTGTGGAAAGTCTTCCTGCTGATGGCTTGGACCTCTGCTTCTTCCATGCTAAACCAACAAGCTTTTTGAGAATGTTTTTTTTTTTTTTTTTTTTAAAGATTTTATTTATTTATTCATTTATCCCCCACTTGCTGCTTGTGCTCGCTGGGTCAGCTAACCACGCCGTGCGGGTGGGCCTGCCTTCACCAGGAGGCCCCGGGAACCAAACCCGGGGCCTCCCATATGGTAAATGGGAGCCCTACTGATTGAGCCACAGCCGCTTCCCTTGAGAGTGTTATATTAACAAAACCACTGTCACCTTGTACTAAGAGGGACATGGAAAGGAGAGACTGAAGGAGAAACAGCTTTAAGAGGAAAACCATGGAAGCTGATATCTGGAATTAAGACATTGCCTTAGGCCAAAAGAAGAACATCACCCATATGTACAGAAAGGGTGAGTTTGCCCTGGCAGTTGAAGAGGATGGATGTTTCCACCCAATGTTTGAGGAGAGTTTTGCCACCCTAGAGTATGGAGAGGGTGGACACAGTCCCCAAGGATTAGGGAGCTTAAAGTCACCACCCTAGGTCTGAGAAGGTTGGATCTGTCCCCCATGCATTAGGGAAGCCCAGGTCACAAACTTCTTGCTCTGAGAGGGTTGGGCCAATATGCCAAAGTTTAGGGAGGTTGATCTCTTCACTTTACTGTGCTAGGGTGTCAATACTCTAACCCAAAGATTAGGTAAAGTGTGGCAACCACCCTAGTGCTCTTGGAGAGTGAGATCTGTAGCTTGGTTGACATCCAGATGCTTGATGAGGGTAGAACAAAGAAAATAACCATTGGGCAAGCCTGTGGAAAGGTTGAGTACTTGTGAGGCTCCAGGGAAAAGAAACCATCATCTTAAGAATGAGTGTCAAACATTGAAATTGAACGGGGTATGTCCTGCAGGTATTCTGAACTATGGAAAACCCATGACTCATGTTTCCCTCCCAGTTTCTCCTTCTGGTAATGCAAATATTTATCCTTTGTCTGTCCATTTGTGTATTGGAAGCAGATAAATATTGTTTATGTATGCAAGCTGGTTTGTTCCTCTGAGCATATTAGATTTTATTGGATTCAGAGGTTTCACTTTTACTTCATTAAATAATGATTAAGGCTTTGAATGGACCATGTCAGTAGGACATTGAGTCCCTGCCCCATTGGTGGGCAGGAACTCACAGAGAGACAGCACCACAGAGAAAGGAGGTAGAGCCCCAGGAAATAAATATATAGAGAAGCAGATACATGAGGAAAGAGAAAAGGCTCCATTAGACACAGGCCCTGGGAAGAGAGATGAGCCATTTACCTGATAGTTTATAGCTGGTTTTGTGGAGAGAGCAGAGCAGCTGAGCCCAAAGAGAAATGAGCCCCGGAGATGAGACTTATTCGAACTTAAAGCTGATATTGAGAGAAGCTGGGACCATAGAGCCTTAAGAGGAAGAGGAAGGCTGGACCCTTGATGATGTCAGCAGCCATCTTGCTCCAACATGTGGTTACAGACTTGGTGAGGGAAGTAACTTATGCTTTATGGCCTGGTAACTGTAAGCTACTATCCCAAATACATACTCTTTACAAAACCTAACAGATTTCTGTATTTTCTTTCAGCACCCTTTTGGCTGACTAATACATATACAATCACCCAAGGCTGCTGCTTCCGTTTATTAGACACCAATTTTCATCTGTTGTCTTCCAAAATATATAAATATTAGTCCATGAAAACTTCCCGTGTCTTCACATCTGATGTTTACAACTTTTGTATTTCTTTAATAGTATTTTGATTGTGCCTTAATTGGGATAAGAGATAAATGCATTTACCTTAGACTAAAAGTACATTGAAGATTTTTAGGACAGCTGTGAAATAAAGATGATTGGACTTCATCATAAATTTTAAAAATATTTTGAAATCTTGAATAGATAGATGAAATATGGTTGGATTTCAGTCATTTGATACTCACAGAAACTCAGGTCCTCCTGCTGTGACCTCTAGAGCATTTTTCTTTATTTTACAATTCTCCCCTATCTTACCATATTACAGTCATGGTTTCAGGTTTAGTTGATCTCTGTGCTCCAAATTAGGAATATCCCCTCCCATCTTCCTAGAAATTAGAAAACTTACATTTTTAATTTGCCACAGCAAAAAGTACAAAATCTCCTTATAAATTAGTGATTTAGTAAAACCCAGTTGACAAGTTTTTCTCTAGTCCTATGGTCATTTGTCACACAGTTGGGTTCTAAGTCTTCAGTAAGACAAAGAGCTCACCAGGAGTTGCTGCTCAAATAATAAGCATTTAAGAAGGCGTGGACCATGTTCCTGAAGCATAAGACAATGCACATTTTTTCTAGTATAGGGGAGAAAATAGAACTATAATACTAGGAAATGAGAATAGAGGGAGTGACCCAATTTTTAAAGGATTAACTGCAACATTTAGCAGTAACAATATTTCCCTTTGCTCTTATGTTACCACTTTTGTGGCTTTAAATTCAAATGAAACCTTGACTGTTAGTCTCAGTGTCCAACAGTAACAGTAATTAGTATGGGCCCATTTGTTCTGACCATACATGTGGGGCAGAGTGTAAACTATAATCTATTATTCTTAATATATTAAAGCTCCTCCCTATAAGAAGAAAGTGCTCCAGCATCCCTTTGTCAGAAAGCTTGACCATAAAGGAAGCATATCACATAAAGATAAAGGAAATGAAAAGTGAGGCTTTAAGAGCTGGGTTATGCATTGTCATGACCTATTTTCTCTTTGGCACTGGATAGAGCCTTCTCTATCAACTTGGGTTCCAGAGCTGAAACAGTAGCCAACACAAAAATGTATTAATATATATATAACGTGACTGAGAACTAAAGCTGCACTGAGAATTGAGGGTTCAATAAAGTAAAACATAAAATTAGCTTATTGATTGAATACCACACTCTTTTCTAAGCAAGTTGTATCAATTAAAACCCACATCAGCAATATCTGTAACTTCTTTTTGCCTAGATTCTGTATCAATACCCTATGTTGTTAAATATTTAAAATTTTCAAGTGTGCTAAGGTATAGAAACAGAAAATATATGCACAAACACACATACCTGATTAAGATTTTAACTATTAATATACTTTATTGTTAACCTAGAATTCCTCTTCCATGAACTTATGAAGCATTCATCTGTTATATAAAATTTTGTGGTCTTCTATATGCTTTGAAGAAGTGATATATTCAACTCTAAAATAATCAAATATTTTACCTTGTGGTTTTTGTTTACTTTTTGTATAAGAAATCCTTATCTATGGTGATATTCTGAAGAAAATATCCTGTTGGTATTTAAAATAATTATAATGTGATTTCCATATTTTGTCTTTTATTTGAACTCATTTTTGAATGGTGAGAGATAGGAGTGAAATTTTATTTTATGCATGTGTTTATTCAAATCTCCAAGATCCGTTTACTGAATAGTCCATTTGTGTCATATTAAGTATTCTTATATGAGGTTACCTGTTTCTGTGCCCTTTATACTGTTGCCATAGTCTATCTCCTATCTTTTTTTTATTTCTGCATCCACATGACTTAAATTCAAATGAATGTAATATAAATTATATTTGGAAATGATAATTAAAGTTGAAAAAAATTACTTTATTCTTTGAAATGCTTCAAGGAAAACACATGGAAATGTTTGAGTTTATGATGTAGAAATTTCACACACACACAAAAAAACGACAGAAACTCATGTATGAATATAGATGCAAGAATTATCAACAAAATATTAGCAAAAAAAAAAATCTAACAGCTTATCAAGAGATTTATACACCGATGTCAAGTGGTATTTATCCCAGGTGTGCATGGGTGTTTCAACAAAAGAAAATCAATTATTGTGATACACTGCATTAACAGTAAGAAAGGCAAAACAACACATGATTCTCTTAAATGGTGCAGAAAAATCATTTGAAAATTCAGCACTCCTCCTTGATAAATCACTTTGAAAGTTAGAAGGAAGGAAACATTCAATAAGATAAAGGGCACTTATGAATAACCCAAAATGAACCTCATTATCAAAGGTAAAAGATGGAGATTTCTCTAAGTTCAGAAACAATACAAGGATGTCAACTGTCACCACTGCTATTAAACATCATAAAAGTAGTTCTATCCAGAGCAAATTGACAAGAGAAACAACCAGCACCCAAATTTGAAAGAATGAAATGAAACTTTCCCTATTTGCAAATGACATGTTCCAATATAGAGAAAATGCTGAAACACCCATAACAAAGCTAGCACAGCTAATAAACAAATTCATTTATTTTAGCAATATTTTGTAGTTTACTGTATAAAAATCCTTTACATCCTTGGTTAGATTTATTTCTAGATATTTGATTTTTTTAATTTGCTATTAAAAGTGATGGGGTACAAGATAAACCCACAAAACTAGTAATGAAATTCTGAAGACAAGTCGAGAAAAGATAAAAACTTATGTTCATCAAAGGAATTTATCCTCAAAATAAAAAGATAACCTTCACAATGACAAAAAATATTTAGAAACCACAATCTGATCATGGTTAGTATCCAAAATATATAAAGAAACCTTACAACTAAAACAAAAAAAAAAAAAAACCATTTGAAAAATGGTCAAAAACAACTGAAAAGATGTTCAAAATCATTAGCCATAAGGGAAATGCATATCAAAGTCACAATGTAATACCATTTCTCCCCCTAGTCAGGCTACTATTAAAAAACATGGAAAATTACAAGGGCTAAAAAGGAAATGGAGTAAATCAGTCTTGGTGGGAATGTAATAGAGTACAATCAGTGTGCAAGACACTTTGGTGGTAGCCCATAAAGTTAAGTATGGAATGGCCATATGCTCCAAGAAACCTATTTCTATGTACATACTCAAAGAAATTGAAAGCAGGAACTCGCAGATATTTGCACAGCTATGTTCACAGAGGCATTATTCATAATTCCCAAAAGATGTAGCAACCCAATTGTCTTTCAACCAATGAATGGATAAACAAAATGTGATATAAACAGGAAAGACATATTATTCATCTATAAAAAGGAATGAATTTCTAATACATGTAATAACATGAATTAATCTTGAAGACATCATGTTAAGTGAAATAAGCCAGAAACAAAAGAGCAGTTATTTTTTATATCACTAATATTTTTTCAAGACTAGCAGAGAGCCATGTAAAATAACAGCTTCCCACAAAACTGACAGGGATACATGAGGCAAAAAAAAAAAAAAAAAGACTTGGATAAGTCCAGCTTAGCAAGAGAAGGAACATTTAATTGAGGGCTTACATGGAGCCTCACCCTTGATAGTTTAGAGGGGATTCCTCTCTCTCAGAAGATACCAAGGCTGGTCATGGCCTAAATAGTCATCTCTGGTGACAGGGAGAGAGTATGGCACTTCTGAGATTCCAGCTGTATTTTCCACAGTAAGAGGAGTCTTTTATACTATATGTCTATGCGCAGATTGGGAGGGCATATGGGGGGGGGACTGATAATAAAGGACAAGAGAGTCACAGTGTTTCTCAGCAGGGCAGAAGTTACTCTTTCATAGTAACTACTAAAAAGAGCATTGATAATGTTTGTCATTAGGGCTGAAGTTGTATCTTTTTAGTAATTACGTGAGGGATTTATGAATACAAAGGTGGTCAAGCAGTTCACATATCTGATTATTCTTAGAGTTTCTGGGAAAGAAGTCTTAGCATGCAAGTTGTTACAAGCTCACAAACTGTTATTTTTCTAGGTTTGCCTTGTAACTGTTAAGAAATGTAATGCTGCTGTGACTAGAAGAGGAAAGAACTGGAAAATGCCAAGCCATATATGATACAGATATGAAATAATTAGAATAAGCAGAATCTTTCAGCCAGAAATGAAATATAGTTCACCAGGGCCTGGGGTGGTTGTGTGGAATGGAGAATTAATCTCTGTTTGGGTTGATGGAAAATTTTGTTAATGGTTGGTGGTGATGGTAGCCCAACATTTTCATAGTCAATAGCAGCACAGAAATATATCTTTCTTTGAACTGGTTTAGAAGGAAAATATAGTTTTTTATATATATTACTAGAGAAAAAACCCACAAAGTACTCTACAATACAAACAGTGGCCCCTCAGTTAAAATATGTACTATAGTTAATAGTATAATTTTTAAAATGTCTTTCATCATTTGTAACATATATACCACACTAAAGCAACATGTTAATGAAAAGGTAGTATATGGGAACTCTGTATTTTATGCATTATTTATCTGTAAACCTATACCTCTCTTAAACAAATTTTTAAAACAAAGGATCCTTAATTTCAAAAGATTTTAGTAAATGGCAAGATACATTGAGTTTATGGACTGCATGAATCATCATTCTAGAGGTACCAGTTTTTAGATTATGCATTTATCAGTATTCTAGTAAAAACACTATCAGACTTTTTTAGATATAGATAAAATGGTTTTAAAATTTATATGGGCAAGAGGAAAAGCTACATGAGACAAAACAATTTTGAAAAAGAAGAAGAAATTTGGGTCAATCATACTATACTACTTGAAGACAATCTAAGATTTTTGGTAATAAAAATGAATAAGCAAATAGATGATGGTCACATAGATTCTATAAACCTTTAAAAATTAATGTGGGAAAATTCAGACGTCTATATGAAAAAGAGGATCTTTGACATAAATATCATTCAGTATATAAAAATTAACACTGAGTGTGAAATTGTAAGGTTATAACTTTTTAAAAATTTATTTAAGTATATCATTCATACATAAACATACATAAACAAAAAGTATATTAAAAGTTGTGAACTTACAAAGCAAATATGCATAATATCCTACAGGGGTCCCATATATCAACCCACCCCCAACACCTTCCACTGTGAGGTATTTGCTACAAATTATGATAGAATATCATCAAAATCTTACTTCTAATTATAGTCCTTAACTTACATTTGGTGTATTTCCCCCCTAACCCACACTATTATTATTTTTTAAATATATTTTTATGCCAGATTTGTAAACTTACAAAACAATCATGCACATTTGAAGAATTCCCAAACAACATCCCTCTATCAACACACCACACCACGATGGAACATTTGTTATATATCATGAGATATCCTCAGATTATTACAAGGTCCACAGCATACATTTGGCACACTTTTTCCATACTTCCCCATTATCAACACAGTACATCTTTGGCATAGATGCATGAATATTACATTATTACTGTTAACCAGAGTCCATAGGTCACTCTAGTTGTATTTTTCCCATTCCCACCACCCTGCAATAGTGATGTACATCTGCTTTAGCTTACAAAGGGGACTCTTGGATCTGTTCTATCAACCACAATTTTCATCCACCTCTGGGTTTACTGTGCTATTCGGTCCCTAGATTATTCTCTAGCTTTCTGTCAATTGGTATTTACATCCCTAGACTACGATTTTCAGCCACATTTCCATTTATAAACCAGCCATTACTTACTGTAGTGTTTTACCATCAACTCTGTACATTTCCACACTTTTACAGTAATGTTAATTAAAACTTCTCCATACATTAAACTTCAATAGTCCATCTCATTACTCCTCTGATTTTCATTAGGTATCCCACACCTATCACCAGATTTTGAAGATATCTTCCTACATTTTCTTCTAGAAGATTTATAATTCTTGCTTTTATATTTTTTTTCTATTTTGAGTTAATTTTTTTTAATAAGGTGTGATATAGGGGTCCTCTTTCCTTCGATTGGCTATAGATATCCAGTTCTCTCAGTACCATTTGTTGAATGGACTGTTCAGCCCAAGCTGGGCAGGTTTGACAGACTAGTTAAAAATCACTTGACCATATGTGTGAAGATCAGTATCTGAACTATCAATTCAGTTCCATTGGTCTATGTGTCTATCTTTAAGCCAGTACCATGCTGTTTTTACCACTGTACCTTGGTAATAAGATTTAAAGTTTAGAAATGAGAATCCTCCAGCTTTGCTTTTCATTTTTAATATATTTATGGCTATTCAGGACACCTTACCATTCCAAATATGTTTGGTAATCATGTATTCCCTTTATTTTAAAAAATGCTGATATAATTTTTATCAGGATAGATTGCATTGAATCTATATATCAAATGGAGTAGAATTGACATCTTAATGATATTTAATCTTCTAATTCATGAGAATGGAATGATCTTCCAATTACTTAGATCTTTTTTTAATTTAACAATGAGTTGTAGTTTTCTGAATACAAGTGCTTTACATTGTTGGTTAAGTTTATTCCTGAATATTTTGGTTTTTTTCTGCATTTTATTTTCAACACTCTTTTGACACTTTTAGTTACTTTTATTGATATAGTCTTCATTTCTAGACTCTCTTCCAGGCCTCTCTATAATTTATTGTCTCAACTCTTTTATTTCATATGAAGGATTTACCTTGTTCCTTTAACTGGGTCATATCTTCCTGTTTCTTGGTTTAGACTGTAATTTTTTGTTGGTGTCTTGGCATCTGCCTTACTAGAGTATTTATTCCAGGTCTAGTTTCTCTCTTTAATTTAGGGCTTTCTTGCCCTTTTCCCCTTGCTTTTTGTGTAGTAGGAGCCAAGTATGTAGTTGGTGCTGTAAGCTGTGGAGGCTTAAGCTGTCCAGAATGTTCCAGGGACTGATGAATTTCCTCCCACCTTTCTCCTTTGCCAGGGCTCAGGAAAAACCACAGCCTTGTGTAATAATCCAAGTCATGTAGGCCTAGACTGTAATTGTCCAGAGAAATTGATGAAGCTTCACATCCCTTTTTCCCCTGCCTGAGTGGAAATGATGCTACAAGTGTGAGCAGCAATCTATGCTGTGTGGGTCCAAAATGACTACAGTTGCCCTGGTAGACTTCTGACTATTCAGTCTGTGCCAACTGAATGTACCTGCAGTTGCCTGGAGAGGCTGGGGCAGAGTTCACCAGCTTCCTCCCTGCAGGAGGTGGGACTGATGCCTAGCTTAGGGCTGCTGCAGGCCAATCTGGGTGAAAGAAACTGGTCTCTACCATCACTGTGATTTTCAGCCAGCCTGGCTTCCCTTCATGATGGGGTTGAAGTCAAAATGGTGGCTACCCAGCCTTTTTCTGACATGGACAGATTCAAACATTAGCTGTTCTTATGGTTATACTTTAGCCTGCTGATTTGACTAATCAGTAACTGGAGTCAGTGGCTACCTGTCTCTTCCTCCCCTGATTTTGGGAAATGGAGCTTCCAACTCCAGCCACAGACTAGCTCCTTAGGTGGCTTGTGCTACCAAAGTAAGATGGTCACCGGCCTCCACAACATGGCCTGTATTTTCCTGGGGAGGCTGGCACAGGTCCCCCCAGCTTCCTCCCTGCAGGAGGTGGGCTGGGGCTTGTGCTAGACCTGAAATCTGATCAGGATGGAAAGAAGCTGGCCCCTACTAGCAGTGTAATTTTCAGTCCAATCCACTTACCCATGTGCCAGGGGCAGAGTTAAAATGGTGGCTACTGGCTTCTTTTTGTCTCAGACAAGGTCAAACTTTAGGTGTTCTTATGATTATACTTTAGGCAGCCAAATTTACTAATCAGTAGCTGAAGGTGGTGCCCAACTGTCTCTTCCTCCCCCATTTCTGGGAGCTTCCAATTCCAGCCATGGAACAGCTCTTGAGGTGGCTTGTGCTGCCAGTGGAGGATGGGTAATCGCCTCCAGGACGTGGAGGGCTCTATTTATGAATCTTTTCTGCAGTTAGGCAGTCTCTTCCTTCCACTCTTTCAAGGATGTTGCAGGATGCTCTTCTGGCCTCCTGGAATCCCCAAAGAGGAGATTCAGAGAGCTCTGCTAGATTACTAAGTACCCTGTAGCATGAGCTGACTCTAAGAGCTCCTTACTCTGCCACCATCTTCCTGGTTGTCTTCTTAATTTTTCAAGGTTATAACATTTTAGAAGAAACATAGAGGAAAATCTTCACGAATAGGATTAGGGAAAAGAGTTCTTAGAAATGGAAAAATAAGCACAATCTATGAAGGGGACAAATAATACATTACACTTCATTAAAATAAAAAAAAACAAAGTTCTCTAAAGACAATGAAAAGATAAGCTATACATATGTATAGATAAGTAGAAAATATTTGCAAATCACATAATTGATGAAGGACTTCTACACAGAATATATAAAGAACACTTAAAACTCAAGAGGAATAAAATAAACAACACAATTAAAAATGGACATACAATTCACAAAGAAGACAAAGGATGGAAAATAGTCACATAAAAAGATGTTTGACATTAGTAGGCATTATGGAAATTCAAATTTAAATTAACTTGAGATACCATGGCTGTTTCAATTTTCCTGGTTGCTTAAGAAAATACCTTGCAAATTGGTTGGCTTAAAAAATTGGAATTTCTTAGTTCATATTTTTGAAGTCGAGAGAAGTCCAAATGGAGACATCAACAAGGTGATGCTTTCTTCCCAAAGACTGGCATTCTTTGGGGTTGGCTGCAGATGATTCTTGGTCCTTGGTTTCTCTGTCATATAGCAATTCACATGGCAGTCCCTCCTCATTTCTCCCTTCTCTTCCAATTTCTGTTGACCCTCAGCTCCTTGCTTCAATTGGCTTTCTATATTTCTGAATTTCATTCTGTTTATAAAGACTCCAGTAATAGGCTTAAGACCAATCCTAATTGAGCTGGGCCACACCTTACCTCTAGTAACCATATTAAAAAGGCCCAATTACAATTGGCTCACCCCCATAGGGATGGATTAAGTTTCAGTACATACTCTTCTTTTGTTGATAGCTCAAAGCCACCACAGTTAACTCCCTGGACACACTAAAATTATATATTCTTTCCACATTCCTTCCATCACAACATACCAATAGCCTTAAGATATTTCAGAAACAATACAATGTATGTACAAAATATCTTCAAAATCAGTCATGGGTATGGTCTTTCCTGGGTCACAATTGCCCTCTTTCTATGAAGTCTAAAAAATAAGTCATCTGCTTCCAATATACAGTGGAGAGACAGGCTTAGGATAAACATTACCATTTTAATAGGGATAAATTGGAAGAAAAGAAGAATCACAGGTCCCAAACAATTCCAAACCATTACAGCAAACTCTATAATATTTTCAGTTCTGTGAGTCTTCTATGAATTGATGTTTTGTCAGCCTGGCTTGATGGACTGGCACCCCTACTCCTTCTAACCTGAATAACTGCATTTCAAATCCTTAGGTCCACTGAAATGGCTGGCTGTATCCATGTTCATTGAAAGAACCACATGGTTTATTCTCTAAGGACTTGCTTTATGGAAGCTTAGAAACTCCTGATACAGTCACTTCTAGCCCTAGTCTTAAATCACACTATCTGGAAACACTTAGAACTTTCCATACCATATGCCATATGGTTTACATGGGCTTAAAGTTTCTTTGCTCAGTGTATTCTTTTCCTTTCACATTTAGTATAAGCTGTAAGAAGAAACCAGACTACATCTTCCACACTTAGCTTTTATATCTCCTCAGCTAAATATCCAAGTTCATCATTTTCAAGTTATGCCTTCCATTCAAGATAAGAGCTCAATTTCACTGAGTTCTCTGACACTTTAAAACAAGATCACCTTTCTACCAGTTTCCAATAGCACATTCATAATTTATTTCTGAGGCTTCATTGGAAGTACCTTTTCAAATCATATTTCTATCACCAATCTCTTCAAAGCAATTTAGGCTTTATGTATATCACAATTCTTCCAGCCTCTATCCATAACTCAATTCCAAAGCCTTTTCTACATTTTTTTGCATTTGCATTGGTAGCACCCCACTCTCCTGATACCAAAATCTCTTTTAGTTTCCTAGGCTGTTCAAGCAAATACCTTACAATGAGTTGGTTTAAATAATTAGTATTTATTAATTCATGCTTTTGAGGCCAGGAGAAATCCAAATCATGCCATCATCTAGCAGTGTTTTTTTTTTTTTCCCTCAAAGACTGGATTTCTTTTAGGCTGGCTGCTAGTGATCTTTAGTCTTTGGATTTTCTGTCACATAATTAGGCACATGGTGGTCTATACTGGCCATTTTTTCTCTTCCGTGTTCTGTTGCTTTTCAATTCCTGCTTCCCGTGGCTTTCTATCTGCCTGAAATTCATTCTATTTATAAAACACTCTAGTATAAGAATTTAGAGCTATCCTGATTGAATAGGGCCACACCTTACCTGAATTAACCTCATCAAAACGTTCTTTTTATCTTTCCTGCAGCCTCCTTGGGTTTCCAGGCAGGGTTCCAGGGCCACATGTTTCGTGGCCATGTTTTTCTGCCAGGTCTTAGGCTTGTCTTCCCTTTTCCTAAACTAGCCTGTCTCACAAGGGTAGTGGAAGGCATGAAGGGGAGGTAGGAGGATAAATGGCACAGGGAGAAAAGCAAGTAGTCAGATCAGTGCAGGCAAATGCTGAGAGGTCAAGTAAGATGAGGACTGAACATTTCTGCTGGATTTGTGACAGTGGAGGTCAGGAACTTTAGTTATGAGAGCTGTTTCAGAGAAGAGATGGGCAGGCTGCTAACAGAGCTTGCAGGGAGAGACTCAAATCTGACCATAATGTGGAAGAGAGGGACTGGAGGAGAGTGAGTGTGTGAGAGAAAAGGGTGAGGTTCCTGAGAAGGCCTGAGGGGCTGAGAGCCCTGAGCACCAGTGGAAGTGCTTCTAAAGTTTGAAAGCAGTTAATGTTCTTTGTATAGTACAAGAATCCCTTTTATCTTGTTTACAATGTTTATTTATTTAGTAAGTGCTACAGTAGATCAAAGGCAGATTTACCTGAAGTTATGTCAGAATTATCATAATTATGGAATTGGTCAAGTTCAAATTCTGTAAGTTTTACTGTCTGGAAAATGATTAGATATTTCTAAAGCTCTGATTACCTGGAATTCTTTGTTGTTAAATACCAAAATCCCTACTAATGGCACCTAAGATGAGTGTGGCCACAAAATCTACAGATGTTCAAAGAAGAAAAAGGTACCTATTTAAATTTCTTTTGAGGTTTTATATTATCATTGGATTATTTAGATGCCATCAAAGGATACTGTTAAACTCACTTTTCTAAAGTAAGAAAAAAAAAACAAAACGTTCTTTTCACCATGAGTTCACATTCACAGAAATGGATTAAGTTTAAGAACATGTTTTTCTTCTATCCAGAGCTCTAAGATTCCACAATGGCTAAAATAAAATATATCAACAATACCAAAGACTTTAAGGATATGTAAGAATAAAATTGTTCCACATTGCTGGTATGACTGCATAGCATAATAGCCCCTACAAAAAATTTTGTCACTTAATTATAAAGTTAAACAAACACTGATCATATGAAAAAGAAATCTCACTCCTAGGAATTTATATGAGATAAATGAAAATTTAAGTTCATACAAAAACATATTTAAATATTTATTGTTACTTTATTCATAATTGCCAAAATCTGGAAAAAACCCTAAGTGTCCTTCAATTAGAGAAAGAACAAATAAAAAGTAGTACACTCAAATAATAGGATTTTACATAGCAATAAAAGGAATAAACTATTTAGATACTCAACAAGTCTGGTACTTATCATTATTTTGACTGTAAAAATCCAGTCTCAAAAAGTCATTTGCTCTATGATTCCATTTCTATGATATTCTTGAAGTGGCAAAACTTAATGATTAGAACAGTAGTGGCCAGAGGTTAGGGTTTGAGGGAACTGTGATAACAAAGGAGTAGTAACGGGCAGTTTTTGGAAACTGCCTAAATGTGATAATAGTTACAAGATCTATACATATGTTAAAAATTCTTAGAATTGTACAGCAAAGAAAAACGGTCTTTGCTTCAATTCAATTTTAAAAACTTAATTGAAAAAAATAAAATAAAAAGAAATAATGAAGAAAATACAATGTGCTCTTCATAAATGCTTTTATTGTATATAATTTTTACTTTAATATCAGTTTTAATGATCTTGATGATAATAATAAAACCAGGGATTACAGGCCCAAAAATCACCTCTTACACTGGGGAAACCAGAGGAGCAAGTCCATGTGCCAAGAGATGAAGGGATAAAATAATATTAAGGGATTTTTGTTGATCATTGCATCACATAATGTATAAACATAAAGTTTTAAATTTTTACACTCTGGAATAGTAACTGTATTAGGAATACATACAGCTACTTTACTGGATACTCATGTAACTCTGTCCTACAAACAAAAGAAGGTTTTTATTTTTATTTTTTGATTGATTGATTCTCACATAACAGGCTTAATTGCTGGGCAATCCACAAATGAAGATTAACTTTTCCAGAAATCCAGGTTTCTTTGATCTCATTGCTCTGTCATTTCCAGGATTGTTGCTCTTGAACATATGATTTATGAAAGAACAAAACTGAAAAGTCTGAATGTTACCTAACTTGAAAGGAATGTAGAGGTCAGTAATTTCCTTATATAATAATGACCCAGTTCATATATCATATCTGTTAAGATTTCATTAGCCTAAACGTTATCATTTTCTTCCACTTAGCAGGAAGGGCTGATCGAAGTGGTATCCTCTAGCCTGGAATTTGTGTTTGCTGAAGAGATTTGGATGTGACTACGACTCTAAAAAGAAAAATAGAATAAATATCGGTAGATTCTCAGGAATTTCCAAAGCAGCCAATGAAAATTCAGAGCTAGAGGAGGTTTTAAATAAGCCTGATGATTCTCCAAGACTTCATTCTGGATATCAATGTATATAGTTTAAAAATATTAATTTTTAAAGTAGCCTGGTACTTTGTGCATAAAATTAATGAAAATCAGAACTAAAATATATAAACAGTGCCTGACACTAATAGTTACATTCCTAAGAAAGATCTCAAATAAAAACTGCTTCCATGAACCCTGACAAGAGGGTGTATGTTGGATATCATGGGGTAGTCATCTCAACTCTTTCAAGTGCAGAATTAGTGAGATTTTTGTAACTGATTTCAGGAAAAATTCTTACACAGGACTCGAGGCAGCTCACCATCAATACTCTGCCCCATCACCTTCTGGCTTTCTGGGTGTCAGGACCATGATGTATTTAATAGAGCTGCAATGTTCATTTCCATTCATCAGGAATCAGAGCCATGTGCCTAGGATGCTAAAGAGAAAAGTAAATAATCCTGGTTGCCTTCAACATTTAAAAAAATATTTAAAAAAATTTTTTTAAAGATACTTAGATTACATAAATGTTACACAAAAAATATTGGGATTCCTATATGCTGCACTACCCACACAAACCACACCCTCCCACATAAACAACATCCTTTATTAGTGTAGCACATTCATTGCAATGGATACATGCATCCTGGGACATTGTCACTGAGCATGGACCATAGTTCATGTTGTAGTTTACACTCTCTCCCACAGAATTCAGCTGGTTATTGAAACATATAAAATGTCCTATGCCTGTCATTGCAGTATTATTCAGGATGATTCCCAAGTCCCAAAAAAGCCTCTGTAATACAACTGTTTTTCCTTCTCCCTGCCCCCAGTGCCTCCAGTGGCCACTGCCTTGACATCAATGTTGTAATTTCTTCGATTGCTAGAATCACAAATAGTCTATAATAGAGTACCAGTAAGTCCACTCTAGTCCATAGTTAATTCCCCAATCCTGAGGATTCTGGGATGGTGATGCCCACTCCAACTCTAATTAAGAGAGAACTTCAATCCCATACAGCCAATGGATGGGACTCTCTTGCTTGCAATTGTAGGCTCTCTCTTTTCCTTGGTATGGTGGTTGTCAATCCTCACCTCTTTGTTAGTTGTCCTGGGAAAGCCCAATGAACTGGAGAGTAGGTGTTGCAACTCTCCTGAGGCTCAGGGCACAGCTGGCACATGGACAGCCCAAAGATTCTTTGGGTGTATACATATAAACTCCAGTGTCAAGTATAGGTTTAAATAAAAGGGGCAGATGAGCCATGTGTAGGGAAGCCATAACTGAGTCCAACTCTGTCACTCTCAGGAGCAAAACTCCAAAGTAGGGCCCACTGGCAAGGTACCAAAATCTAGAGCCATATGCCCTGACCATAGGACCTGGGTATCTCCAGAGACCTCAGGAGACCCACTATTTGGAGTAGTATTCACTTTGGCAGCTTATGAGATCTTGCTGAGATGTGCATAAGCTTTACCTCTGGGATGACCTCCCAACTCACTTTGAAGTCTCTTAGTCATAAAAAACTCATTTATCTTTACTTTTTCCCCATTTTATTCCAGGTCTTTTTCCAGTTGCATTGCTAGTTGGCACTTGGTAGTAATCCCTCAGTGCCAGGGATGCTCATCTTCGGGAGTCATGCCCCACACTGGGGAGAAGGTAATGCATTTATATGCTGAGTTTGGCTTATAGATAGACCACATTTTAGCAACAAGGAGGCTGTCAGGAGGCAACTCTTAGGCAACCCACAACACTAGACTAAATTTCAATTTCAAGAGTAAAGGCTCACAAGCATAATCATCAATATCAAAGGACCATCAGTGGAGCATTCTCCTTCACCAGTCATTGCCCCTGCTCTTGGGGGACTGAACTCTCCAGGATGGTTATTCAATATTCTCTCAGTTATTGTGTGAATCTCCACCCACTGTGACAATGCCTTGTGAATATTTGAACACATTATATACCTTATATGTATGGCCATGTTTAACTTACTACCATGGTTATCTTTGATGTTTGGAGCTGGCATTTTTCAATTCTGTAATTCTTTAATGAGGCAGAAAATGAAGCTTCTAATTTTCATAAGCAACGTTTTTGGTTATGCTCTTTCAAAACAGTGCACTATGATTCCAAAATAGTACAGTAAAGAAACAAATTTCAGTAGTGAAGGGAATACTTAAAAGCAGTTGAGAGGAAATGGAAAGGCATTTCCTCATATTTTATAATAGAGTATCCATCTCTATTTCGCAATAGCCTAGAGCATGGTGGTTGATAGGCAAAACAATAGAATTCAAACCCTATGTCATAAAGGTACAAAAAAAATAAAGCATGTAAAGAACTAAAAAAAGATTACAAGTCATAATCACACAAAGCCCATATATACAAATTATTATGATTAAATGTGAATAAATATTTCCTTAAAAAGTAAAAGTGCATGGTTAAGATTGTCTGTTCCTTCCATGATAATGGGAACTTAGACTAGAGATGTAGATTTGGGGATAGCGTGAGACATATATTTCACTATATCATTTTTTGTTATTCATATTTGATTTTATCCAACATTTTATTTGGAAAATGTACAAGTTTTAGAAAATTTGAAATGGTATAATGAACATCCATGTATACTTCACCCTAATTCATTAATTCCTTATAAATTTTTCTACATATATGTTTTTAATTAAAAAAATTTTTTAAGATAGTTAGATTACATAAATGTTACACAAAAAATATAGAGAATCCCATATGCCCTACTTCCCACACCTCCCACAACCTCCCACATAAACATCCTTCATTAGTGTGGCACATTAATTGCAATCAATAACTGCTTTTCCGTCTCCCCGCCCCCAGATCCTCTAGTGGCCACTGGCTCCACATCAATGTAGTAATTACTTCCATTGCTTGAATCACAATATATCTATAGCAGAATATTAGTAAGTCCACTCTAGTCCATAGCTCTTGCCCCCATCCTGAGGATTCTGGGATGGTGACATATACTCTACCTCCAATTGAGAGGGGGTTTATATCCCATGAGGAAGATGGATGGGATCATCCTGCCTGCAGCTGCAGACTCTCTCCATTCCCTGGGATGACCGTTATACATCATCATTTCCCTGCTAATTGTCCTGGGTGTGTCCAATGAGCTGTGTATTTTTAAATCTATAGACATAGGCAAAATTTCCTTGAAGTATTTCATAAAGTGTATACACTATTTTTCAAATATAGCTGCCATATACATTTTTTTTTCTTTTTTTTTTTTAAGATTTTATTTATTTATTCATTTATCCCCCCCTTGCTGCTTGCGCTCGCCGGGTCAGCCAACCACGCCGTGCGGGCGGGCCCGCCCCCACCAGGAGGCCCCGGGAACCGAACCCGGGGCCTCCCATATGGTAAACGGGAGCCCTACTGATTGAGCCACAGCTGCTTCCCTGCCATATACATTTATTTTAAATGATATCAAAACATGAATTTTTTAAATGTGCTACTTAAACATTTGAAAAAATGTTTCAGACTTCATGACACTTCACACATAAATTCTTTAGACTATATATACTGATATAGGATATTCTCAAACAAAATCACTATTTCATTCTTTTAGCCAAGAAAGAATGTCAAACTTCCCTCTTCCTCCCCTTAGAACCTCTGGTGCCCACTGCCTTTATATCAATGATACAAGTTCTTTCATTGCTAGAATAACAAGTCTATTTTAGTCCATAGTTGCATTCCACCCTTATGTTTGTTCTTTCCTCAGTCTTGTGGATTTTGGGATGATGATGTCCACTCTGTATATGATTTAGAAGGGGCTTAGTTTCCATGGGACAGATGAATGCAATAGTCTTGCCTGCAGTTGGAGACACTCTCCATTTTTTTGTGCTGGGAATTGTCCACAATCATCCTTTTTTTAGTTGTCCTGGGCAAGTCCAATGAACTGGAGAATAGGTGTTACAACTATGCTGAGATTCAAGGCTCAAATGGCATATGAACAGACCAAAGATTTAAGTCTCTGGGACATATATTTAATGAGTATAGTGCTAACTATAGGTTCAAATAAAAGGGGAAATTGTAAATGAGTCTAACTCTGTTACATTGGAGAGCATATATTCTAAAGAAAGGCCCACTAATGGGATGTCAAATTCCTCAGGTTGTCTGCCCTGCTTATAGTGTCTACATGTCTCTAGAGCCCTCAGTAGCACCTCTGCTTCAGGTACTTGTTTATTGTTGTAGTTAGTGAGATCCTCCTGAGATATGCATAAGCATACCCTCTGGAATGACCTCCCTACTCAATTTGAAGTCTCTCTGACAAAAAAACTCATTTGAGTTTAATATTTCTCCCTTTGGCCAAGGTCTTTTACCAAATGCATTGATAGTTGTCAATTGGTAATAATCCCTGTGTGGAAAGTGCGAGGGGAAGGGCTGGGAATCCCCTTTATTTATTTATTTTTGTCTTTTTAATTTTTTTTAAGATCCAAGACTCATAAGGCTAGTTATCAATAACAAGAGCCCATCAGTGGATCATCCTCCTTTGATAGACACTGCCCCTACACTTGGGGGACCATTGATACTCCCTTGGAGAATATGTAAGAGCTCTCCAGAATGGGGATTCAGTATTCTCTCATTTATTGAATGGCTCTCCACCCACTGTGACCATGCCCCATGAGCATTTGAACAATTTTATATAACTTTCATGTATGTTCAGGTGACCTTCGTCCCATGCAACCCCATCCCTGACACCTGCACCAACGATCTCTCCCGCCCCAGTTGTAAGCCTTCTGTGATCCAAAGCTTCTTTAAAGATGAAGCCAATACAATAAGCCAAATACAATTAATAGGAATATGAAATAATAATGATGTTTAAATGTAAGAGATAAAATACATGAAAACTTAAAACCTTTTTGTGTATGGATGGCAGCATTGCTATAACTGATATACACATAGTGAAGCATAGCTACTAAACATTGTCAATGGTTTACAGTATGGTTTACATTTTGGATCGTACACTCTTATACGATATTTACCATGTCTTATGTCCATCACTGTAAGGTAATGAAAAACATTTCCAATGACCCTTAAATACCCCCTATTTGATCTATTCTGTTCCTCCATCCCCATCTTCCCAGGTTCCGTGAAGACCTCCTGGCTTGACTCACTGGATGACAAGATTCATAGTTACATGCAACAAGAGGTCATGACACACTGGTTTGTCCTCCAATATTAGGAACTGCCCTTGCTCATAAGAGATGCCCACCTGTCTATTTCTGCTCTTTCCTCATTATCCTGGGTAATCTAACCCACCCTTTTCAATCTAATCACCTGTCCACCCTGCACCACCCAACCCAATATATCACTACCCTCCTGTCCTATCCCTTCAATACACAACTACACTCTATCACTTTACCGTAGGTTAAGTCCATATAGGTGATGGCTCACAACTTTCTCTTTTCTTTTTCATTCTTGTACACTTATCTTTCAGACAATAGTTCTCAGAGACTGCTCAATTTCCTTAATTAATATCAGTGAGGTCATATACTGTTCATCCTTCAATGCCTGGCTTGCTTCACTCAACATAAGGTCTTCTAGAGTCATCCATGTTTTCCTGTGTGTTAGCACTTTATTCCTCCTTACAGCTGAGTAATATTCCATTGTATGTATGTACCACATTTGGTTTATCCATTCATCTGTTGATGGGTACCTGGGTTGATTCCAACTTTTGGCATTAGTGAACAATGCCGCTATGAACATTGGTGTGTATACATCTGTTCCTGTCTTTGATTTCATTTCTTCTGGGTATATACCCAGCAGTGGAATAGCTGGATCATATGGAAGATCTATAGTTAGTTTTTTGAGGAACCGCCAAACTGTCCTCCACAGTGGCTGGACCATTCCACAGTCCCACCAGCAGTGGATGAGGTTTCCCATTTCTCCACATCCTCTCCAACACTTATAGTCTGCTGTTTTTTTTAATAGCTGCCATTCTAATGGGTATAAGTTGGTATCTCAATGTAGTTTTGATTTGCATTTCTCTAATAGCTAGAGATGTCGAGCATTTTTTCATGTGCTTTTTAGCCATTTGTATTTCTTTCGTGGAGAAGTGTCTTTTCAGGTCACTTGCCCATTTTTTAAATGGGTTGTTTGTCTTTTTATGTTTGAGGTATAGAATTTCTTTATGTATGCAGGATATTAGGTTCCTATCAGATATATCGTTGCCAAATATTTTCTCCCATTAGGTAGGATGCCTTTTTATTTTCTTGATAATTGTCCTTTGAGGTACAAATGTTTTTAATTTTGAGGAGACCCCATTTATCTATTTTTCTTGTGCTGCTCATGCTTTCAGTGTGAAGTTCATGAAACCATTTCCTATTACAAGGTCCTGTAGATGCTTCCCTACATTATCTTCCATGGTCTTTATGATCTTGGCTCTAATATTTAGATCTTTGCTCCATCTTGAGTTGATTTTCGTATAAGGTGTGAGATGGTGTTCCTCTCTCATTCTTTTGGATATGGATATCTAGATCTCCACGCATCACTTGTTGAAGAGGCCATTATCTCCCAACTGAGTGGGCTTGGTGGCCTTGTCGAATATCAGATGACTGTATATATGAGGATCTATATCAGAACTCTCAATTTGGTTCCACTGCTCAGTATGTCTATCCTTGTGCCAATGCCATGTTGTTTTCACCACTGTAGCTTTGTAGTATTTTAAAGTCAGGTAGTGTGATACCTCCAACTTCATTTTTCTTTTTCAATATGTCTTTGGTTATTCGGGGCCTCTTACCATTCCAAATAAATTTTGTAGTTAATTTTTCCAATTCCTTAAAAAATAAAGTGTTAATTTTTATTGGGATTGCATTAAATCTGTAGATTTGTTTGGTTAGGATAGACATCTTGATGATATTTTGTTTTCCTATCCATGAACAGGGAATATTCTTCCATTTATTTAAGTCTTCTTTGAGTTCCTTTAACAGTGCTGTGTAGTTTTCTGTATATAAGACCTTTACTTCTTTAGTTAAATTTATTCCTAGGTATTTCATTCTTTTAGTTACTATTGAAAATAGTATTTTTTTTCTTGACTTCCTCCTCAGATTGCTCGTTATTGGTGTACAGAAATGCTACTAATTTTTGAGCATTGATCTTCTAGCCTGTGACTTGACGGACCTCCTTTATAAGTTCTAGAAGCTTTGTTGTAGATCTCTCAGGACTTTCTACGTATAGGTTCATGTCATCTGCAAATAATGAAATTTTTACTTCTTTTCCAATTTGAATAGCTTTTATATCTTTTTCTTTCCTCAGTGTTCAGGCAAGAACTTCTAAGACAATGTTAAATAGGAGTGGTGATAGTGGGCATCCTTGTCTTGTTCCCAATCTCAGAGGGAAGGCTTTTAGGATTTCACCATTGAAAATGATGTTAGTTTTGGATTTTTCATATATACCCTTTATAATGTTCAGAAAGTTTCCTTCTATTCCTATCTTTTGTAGTGTTTTTATCAGGAAAGAGTGCTGTATTTTGTTGAATGCTCTTTCTGCATCTATAGAGATGATCATGTGACTTTTTTCTTTTAATCTCTACCAAACATTCTGGAAAGAGCTAACACCAATTCTGCTTGAGCTCTTCCAAAAATTAAAAGTAGAAGGAACATTGCCTAACTCATTTTATGATGCCAATATTACCCTAATACCAAAGCCAAACAAAAGATACCACAAGGATGGAAAATTATAGACCAATTTCTCTAATGAACCTAGATACTAGATACTAAATCCTCAACAAAATACTTGCTAATGGCATTCAACAACATATCAAAAGAATTATACACCATGACCAAGTGGGATTCGTCCTGGGTATGCAAGGATGGCTCAACATAAGAAAATCAATCAACATAAAAAAAAAAAAAAGAAAATCAATCAATGTAATACATCATATAATTCACCTGTGAAGCCATCTGTTCCTGGGCTCTTCTTAGTTGGGATGTTTTTGATTACTGAGTCTATCTCTTTACTTGTAATTGGACTGTTGAGTTCATCAATTTCTTCTTTCGTTAATGTAGGCTGTGAGTTTCTAGGAATTTTTCCATTTCCTCTAAATTATCATTCTTGTTGGCATATAATTTTTCAAAATATGCTCTTATGATACTATTTATTTTGGTGGGGCCAGTAGTGATATTCACTTCTTCCTTCCTTTTTCTGTGTATTTGCATCTGCTCTCTCTTTTTCTTTTTTAGTCTGGCTAAGGGTTTGTCAATTTTATTGATCTTCTCAAAGAACCATCTTTTAGTTTTGTTTGTTTTGTTTATTTTTTTAGTGCTTTCTTATTTTCTATTTCATTCTTTTAAATATTTATGTAAAAGGGGTCGTAAGATTACCCATTTTACTAATATATAGTGTCCATCTTTGTCTCTTACAGTAGTTTTGCATTTAGAGTCTATTTTGTCTTATATTAGGATAGCTACTCCTGCACTTTTTTCGTTATTGTTTTCTTGTAAAATTGTTTTCCAGCCATTCACTTTCAGCATCCTTGAATGCCTGTTTCTAAGGTGGGTTTCTTATAGACAACATATAGATGGGTCATATTTCCTTATCCATTAGGCCAATCTGTGTCTCTTGACTGATGAGTTTAATCCATTAACATTCAGTGTTATTACTCTCAAAGAATTTGTTACATCAGCCATATTTTCTTTGGGTTTATGTATGTCATATGTTGTTTTTTTTTCTCTTGTCTTTTTAGTTGTTCCTACACTCTCCTCCAACTCTCTCTCTCCTGTTCTCAACTTGTAGAACTTCCTTTATTATTTCTTGAAGTGTAGGTTTCTTATTGGCATATTCTCTTAATTTCTGTTTATCCATGAATATTTTAAACTTCCATCATTTTTGAATGCCAGCTTTGCTGGAGAGAGAATTCGAAGCTGGAGGTTTTTCTCTTTTAGTACCTTGACTATGTCACACCACTGTCTTCTTGCCTTCATGGTTTCAAATGAGAAATCAGCACTTAATCTTATTGTACTTCCCTTGTATGTGATGGTTCTCTTTTCTCTCGCTGCCTTGAGTATTTCCTCTTTGTCTTGAGCACTGGACGTTTTGATAATTATATGTCTTGGAGTAAGCCTGTTGGGATTTACACTATTTGGGTCGTGCTGTGCTTCCTGGACTTGTACATCCATGTCCCTCAATAGGGTTGGGCAGTTTTCAGCCATTATTTTCTTCAACACTCCTTCTCTTCCCTTTCCCTTCTCTTCTCCTTCTGGGATGCCTATAATAGGTATGCTCATGTGTTTTGTGTTTTCAGTTAAATCCCTAAGTCCCTGCTGGATTTTTCTATCTTTTTATCTATCTGTTCTACTATCTGAGTTTAGATGTACTGTCTTCCACATCACTAATTCTTTCTTCTGCCTGTTCAAATCTGCTGTTATGTGAATCCAGTGTTGTTGTTGTTGTTGTTGTTGTTTTCATTTCTTGGATTGTGCCATTCATCAACATCATATCCATTATCTTCTATGTATGTTTACAGTTCCTTCAGTATGTTCTCCCAGTGTCTTCTTAATATCATTTATCTCTTCCTTCATTTCATTACTTTGGTCCATGATATTTGTTTGGACAGCTTTGATTAGTTGTTCAATGTTATGCATCTCTTCTTGTTTTTAGTTTGATCATTGGAATGGTTCATGTCTTCCTTTTTCTCAGTTTTGTTTGTAATTTTCTGCTACCCTCTGGTCATCTTTTTATCTTGATGGATTTATTCAGTTGATTAGCTTCTCTCTCTGCTCTGGTGTTTTATTCAGCTGGTGGTTCTGTGTGTGTGTTAAGTTTTCTCTTTGACAATTTGTTCTTCTTGTATTTCCTTGCTTTTTTCTATGTTCCCTTGAAGGAAAAATATTAGGGCCAGAGGAATCCAAAGATGTAAGAAAGGAAAAAGTATAATAATAATATTGATAAAAGTTAGAAGAGTGGCTATATCAGACTTAGTAAAATGAATATTTAACTCATGTAGGCAGTATAGAGTAATAGGGGGGGAAATGTGAGTACTTATAATGGAATGGGAAACCAAATAAAGAAAAGTATACAGAATTATTTAAAAGGCCAGAATGATGAGGAGAGAGGGAAAGAGTAAAGAAAGGGCTGAAAGGAAAAAGCTAATAATAACAATAAAAAAGAAAACAGAATAGACCAGATAGAAATCAATACCCATGACATTGAGGACTAATGAAAAATGGTGGAATGTAAGAACCACAACAGAAAGCAGAATGTGGAAAGATGAAGGAAGGAAAAAAGATAGCATTGTTAGACAAAATCAATATACACAGAGAATGAAAATCAAGGAAGAAGAAGAACAGCAAAGAAGAAACAAGGTAGCATCACCCAATTTTAAGAATGGGGGTGGGGAGGAAAGAGGAAAGAACAGCAAGAATCAAACAAACAAACACAAATTATGCAGTTAGACAAAGCTAAGGAAGAACAGCATTTGTTCTTGGGCCCTTATGGAGCCTCTCAGCCTGCGTTCATCAATCAATTACCCTGCAGCCATCTCTCTGCAAATTTTGAGGCAGATTTTAGTGATTAAAGTTAGTTAAAAAAATGTTTTTAAAGAAATAAGGGACCCAAAAGAAGGTCTCTTCTGGACCACCCTCTCAACCCTAAATTGGCTTGTGGAAACTTATCAAACACCTCCCAATGCCTGATCCCCTGCCCCAGGAGAGCTATGGCTCTGGCACTCAGCATGGAATTATAAAATTGGCTGGCTCCACCCCCTCCCAAGCCAAGCCTCTGTGTCCCATGGCCGTCAGGTAAATCAGGCTTCCTCAGCAGATTCACCTCTCCCTTTAGCCCGGCACTACTTCTAACCAACTGCTTTGCTCCCAAAAGGCTACAAGGGGGTTCAGGCAGCCAAACCAACAGAAAAAAACACACTCACCCTTCTCCAGGACCCTCCCACTCCACCTCATGGTCCAGCTCCCTCCAGATCTATGTCCCCAGGGTTCTCGCTCTGCAGGCTTCCAGAAAAGATTACCTGGGAAGAATCCTGTCCCCAATTAGCCATCTTCCATGAGAGAAATGGTGAGTGCCCACCTAAACTGACACCATCTTCCTGACAACCTTCTGGGCATTTTTCGTGAAATCGTTCTTGATCAGTGTAGAGTATTTGAGATTTTACAAATTGTGAAAGCCGATGGTGCAACCCCACATCTCCTTAGGCACTTAATTTTTTGCTTTTTATTATCTCGGGTTTAGAATTTAAGGCACTGACTCAATACAAAGTACCTTGAATGTGGAAGCTGTGTATTGTTCCTTAATATGTAAGTTTTATAACAATAACTGTTAGCAATTGGCAGGCACATAGTTAAGTGTCAGTAAATAAATTTTCAGTGAAAGAAGGCATAATATAAGTTTTGCCTGATTTGACAGAGTGTTCTCATTGGAAATGAATAATATAACAATGCCAGTACAACTTCAAAATCATAATTATTTAAATATGATCATTAACATATCTCCTTAAAAGTTGTACCTTGATAGAAATTAAGTTTATTATATATAATATACATGAAACCTGATTAAAATTGTCTGCATGGTGCTCAAACAAGAAATAGATATATTTGTATATATATTCAATTCACTTTCCATTCAAAATTTAACATTTTAACCATATGGAATTTCAAATTTATATATCCTAACAGATATTGCTCTTAATTTATCCTTTTCAAATTTTATAAGTACATGTCAGTATAGCATAATAGCCCAAATCATCACAATGTTTATGTTTATTTACAAAAATACATTGATTTCTTTAAAGGTTTGCAAATTAATATAGTGTGGTTGTTTTATGTCACTTTAACATCTAATTTCTTCTGTTTCTATAAACATCACAAGTGCATGATAGAAAAGTCAAACAGAAAATATATTTAAATGATAAAATGCAAAAGTCTACTTTTAAGGTTCCCTACATAATTCTCAACCATAATATCCTTTTATTTGTGGAAATTGTTAATAATTCCTTGGCTCATATAAAATATGTAGCATAAATAATGCAGGGTATAGATAATGGTTTCTTTAAACAAATGCAACCATTGATTTCTGCCAAGTTATTTTACCCAGAAAGATTAAACCCCGAAATTCTGGAAAAAATGGAAAGTTTTCATAATTCTTTCATTAAAAGCATTATAACTCTTTCTATTCTTTCTCTTCCTTAACTGAAAGAGTTCTGTGCCCTACTAGAGAAAAACTAAAATCTTATCAGTGATGATCTCTAAATAATGAAATTTTTAAAATAAAATTTTATGTTAATCACAAAATGCTTAGATAAAATTATTCAATAAACAAAAGTTTGTTATATCAGTTAACAAAGAAGCAATGAATAAAAAATATCTGTAGCATTAATTCTCAATATCTCAAATGTTCAAGATTCTAGAAAATATTATATACTATATATTAATAATTTGAAAAGATAATAGTGATAGATGAAATTAAATAAACAATATTTTAAGTCAGCATTCATTAAATTATACATTCAGTACTCAATTTCCTTTATTTTTTTATTTTTTTTTCCTCAATTTCCTTTATACCCACATTTACTAAGTTGAATTTTTTCTAAACAAGCATTTTGATAACACATTTACCTCTTGATGAAACAAAACGGTGTATTCTATATCAGGCTAATTGACCAGTTTGTATCCTGAAGAATTGATAATGTATTTTTCCTAAATTTTACTCTTGGAATTTACATTTCTTCTGTCAAAACTTTTGTTTTGGCCCATAAAATTCAGAATTTGTTCATGAGTGTAGAAATAAGTATTAAGACCCCTCCTTTTGAGGCAAACATAATAAATCCCTGGTTCAAAAATGAGGAATGACATTTTGGTAAATAATATATTGAGGAGGAATAGGTTCACACCATTATGTATTACCCAATGTATTGACTGATTATATGCTGTCGAACAGAAAATTCTTAATGCCATACAATGTCACTCTCTGCTCTGTGAGATTACTTGGTATTAATATGAGCACATGAATCATACATATTGAAGTCAGGTTTTTTCATAGCCATAAATAGCCATATATGTATGTTGATCCAGAGCAAAGGGCCTATTATTGGAAATTAACCAGCAATTAAGCTTTCTTGTTATTTCTGTGAACCATATTTTTACATGTGGTCAAAGGCAAATGTATCTTATATGTACATAACTGTATCAAATAGATACTTTAAATTTCCCTGCACATAGAAAAAGAAAATGAGTTCATTAAGCAAAATTATTACTGATAGATCTTAAGATAATTCAAAATATAATTTATTCAGTACATCAATATCAAGGAAATATTATATTTAAAATTATTTAGAAAAATAAGATATAGAATTGTCCTATAAAATATACTGCTAAAGAACAGTTCTTTCACCATCTTGTTTAACCCAATGTACCAATAGCTAATAAAATAGAAGACTCAAAAAAACCTTCTAAATGTAATCTCTCCACTTGCTTTTTGATGTCCTTGTTGAATTGTAAGTCTTGTGGATCTAATTATCTAGGAAATATATACCAAAGCACACAAGTCAGAAACATGCCTTTAGATACAACAGAATTCTACATACAAAGGTTTTGGATATAAGTGTCTGGTCATGCACAAGTTTTAAGACAAATCATACATTTATTTAGCTACCCACTCTAATATTATTCAAAAATGCACAGTTTAACTTACCTAATATTTAGTTTTAGCTAGTTTCTGAAATGTGTAAATTTTCAGAACATAATAACATCTTTACAAGCATCTAATGGTTTCTTTTAGCTTAGACAATCCAGAATTTAGCACAAATTTTTTTTTCTTTTTCTTTTTCTGAGATTTCATTACCAATATGATGTGCCAATATGAAAGTAAAATGATTCAAACAACAAAATGCATCAGTAAAGAAAAACAAATTCCTCACTTATATACAGAGCTTATATATGAATTTATTTTACAATTTATTTTATGTCATTTTTCCTCTAGGAAAAGCAACAAATAGGACACTAGGGGCAAAATGCTTCTCTTCTTGATAATAGTGAATTATTACCAACCTAATAATGGGCACTTATTTTATAACTAACCAATTTAAAATATTGAAAAAATCTAATTTGTAGAAGAGTGACAATTTTCTTTCTTTTAATTTTCTAGGGTAAGATAAAACCAAAAGTATTTTCAAACTTTGTATTGCAAAAGTAAATATAATAAATTGTTTTCATTAGTATATTTTTTCTGTAAACATAAAGATAATCTCCAAAAAATATGATATTCTAATCAACTTGCTATAAATTTGCATTTTTCATGCTAGGCAGTAAATCTCAAATACTTTTCTTTTTGGTAAATGTGTTCTTTTTTTTCTGTGAGAAATTGTAGGTTTACAAAAAATCATGCATATAACACAGGATTTACTTATACAACCCTATTATTAACACTGTGCATTAGTGTGGTATATTTGTTATAATTTGTGAAAGAATATTTTTATAATTGTACTATTAACTATAGCCCATCATTTACAATAGAGTTAACTGTTTATGTAGTGCTCTTTTTTAATGCATTATTAAGTAATTTTATACTGTTATATGATTAAAACTATTTATCATACACAGAAGAAATGGTATTAACAACCTTTGAGACACAAATGAGTGGAATTTCAACTTATTTAACGTGTAATTCCAAACAAGATTTCCCAGAAAGGCAATTATTACCTATGACCTTTTAAATGAATATAAATTAATTATTTCTAATTAAGATCACACATGCTTAAATGCATATTTTAATAACTTAGGAGTTCATACTTAATATTTCATTCAAATTAAATATCAATAAATTTCCTCCAAGTACAATTGTTTACCTCCTCATTCCATTTTTATAATTTCCATTTCTCACAGTGAAAATCCTGGTTCCCAAAAGGGTCAATATATTTAATCATTTTTTGTAGCCTGCAATAAATATACACTAACTTGGTAATTATGACACTGATGCTACTATCCCAACAAAAAGTTCTAAATTTTTATCTGCCCATTTTCTATTTGGAATATATCACTAAATTTATATCTTTGACATCATGTTCATAAGTTATTAGAATTAATACTTTTTTCCTTCATGTTTACAATAGGAATTTAATGTGAATTTAGGTTGCCTTTTCTGTTTGTATTCTGTTTTTGGACTTTCTTTTCTCATCATTTTATATACAATTTTTTTTTTAAATATGGAGAACATGTACAAAGTTTTATAAAATTTATAAGCAGTTTTTCACTGCCATCCATATCCCTCACATCCTATTCCTACTCAAGTTAACCTCTTTTGGGTTTTGCCTATGAATCATAATACAAACTTTATAAAAGGTTTATATATATGTATGTATTTATGTGTATCTGTGTACAGTTATGTGTGTGTGTGTATATATATATATATATGATTATTTATTTTCCTTTCATTCTTACATGAAAGGAGGCCTGCTATAAACATTATTGGAACATTGCCTTTTATTTTTATTTGAATATGTATTATGTAAATCACTGAATATTAGTTTACAGAGAAATTTATTCTTCAGTCTATTATGACAATACTTTGGTTAAATGAAGTCTAATTTATATGTCTATGGATGATTAATATAACATTAAAAGTGTATTGCTTATCATATTTTATATAGATAGATATTGCATATATTATGTAATATTATGCATATATAGCATATGTAATATTAGATCAAGGTTTTTTTAATTATATATACTTTTTATTTTTAAAGAAGCCTTAGATTATATAAATATTCCATCAAAAATAAAGGGAGTCCAACTTCCTCCCACAACAGGCTTCTGGGGAGTGTGTGAGTGTTCATTCTGTCATGATGTGTTGTGTCAGTGGATGGAGACCAACATAATGAGTGGGAGGGAGTTGGACTCCTATCCTTGGGAGGACTGGTTTTTTCAGAAGTGCACAGACAGGAGTCTCTCAAGAGCAAGGGTGGTTCCTAATAGGGGAGGACAGACCAGTGAGTCAAGATCTCAGTCTTGTTGCATGTAACTATGACTCTTGTCATCTGAGCCAAGCCATGGAGTCACCATGGGCCCCAGGGGGATTGGGGAGGGAGGAATAGAAGAGATCAAACAGGGGGTATTTAGTGGTTAGTGGAATTGTTCTGCATGGACTTGCAGTGATGGACACAGGACACGGTAAATATCATCAAAATTTATAAAATGTATGGTCTAAAATGTAAACCTTGGTGTAGACCACTGACCATGTTTAGTAGCCATGTTTCACTATTTGTATATCAGTTATAACAAAGCTACCGTCCACATGTAAAAAGGTATTAATATGTGGGGGAGAAAAGGGGGAGGATATTGTGTATATGAGATTCTCCTGCATTCTGTGTGTGACTTTGCTGTGACCTAAAACTTCTTTGAAAACAAAATGAAAAATAGTTCTGGGGTATGAGTTGGGGGAGGTGCCACAATACAGACAGGGCACCAGATATTGCAGTGATGAAAGGCAAAATGTCAAAAAAAATTTTTTAGTTAATTTTAATAGTTTTCATTTTTTGATTTCCCAATCTTTTAATTTAATTTTATTTTTAGCTTTTTAAAATTTTTATGTATTTTATCCCTTATATTTAAACTTATCATTTCATTTTTCTATTAATTATATTCAGCTATTGTAAAGGCTTCATCTTTGAAAAGGTTTTGGATCACAGAAAGGTTACAACTGGGACAGCAGAGGATCCTGCCAGGTGTCAAGGCCAGGGGATGCATGGGAGAAAGTTCACTTGAGCATACATATAAGTTATATAAAAATGTTCAAATGCTCATGGGGCATTGTCACAGTGGGTGGAGACCCGCAGAGTAAATGAATACTGAATTCCCATCCTAGAGAGCTCAGCCATATTCTCTAAGGAAGTAGAAACAGTCCCCCAAGTGCAGGGGCAATGTCTGGTAAAGGAAGATGATTCACTGATGGGCTCTTGTTATTGATGACTAGCCTTATGGGTCTTGGTTCTTGAAATTGAAACTTGGCTTATTGTTATGGGGTGCCTAAGGGATGCCTCCTAAGAGCCTCCTTGTTGCTCAAATGAGGCCTCTTTCTAAACCATACTCAGCATATGAATGCATTACCTTCCACCCAGCATGGGACATGACTCCCGGGGATGAGCCTCCCTGGCGCCGAGGGATTGCCACCAAGTACCAACTAGCAATGCAACTGGAAAAAGATCTTGAAAACAGGGGGGAAAGTAAAGAAAATGAGTGTATAGGATTAAGAGACTTCAAAGTGAGTTGGGAGGTCATCCCAGAGGTAATGCTTATGCATATATCAGCAGGATTTCATAGACTTCCAAATAATTGGATACTTCCCCCAAAAAGGGCTCCTGAGGGCTCTGGAGATATCCAGGTCCCATGGCCAGGGCGGATGGCTCCGAAGTTTGGTGCCTTCCCAGTGGGCTCTGCTTTGGAGTTTCTGCTCCTGAGAGTAACAGAGTTGGACTCAATTTTGTCTTCCCTGCATATGGCTTATCTGTCCCTTCTATTGAAACCTATACTTTGTGCTGGAGTTTGTACGTGTATGTCCGGAGACTAGTGTCTTTGGGTTGTCCATGTGCCAGCTGGGCCCAGAACCTCAGTGGAGCTGCAGCACCTTCTCTACAGCTTATTGGACTCAGCATGGACAACTGGGAGGGAGATGATGATGGACAATGGCCTTCCCAGGTAACAGAGACAGTCAGCAGCTGCAGGCAGGATAGTCCCATCCATCTTCCCCATGGGATATAAGCCCTCTTGCAATTGGAGGTGGAGTGGACATCCCCATCCCAGAATTCTCAGGATTGGAGGAAAAGCTATGGACTAGAGTGGACATACTGGTATTCTACTATAGACATATTGTGATTCCACCAATGTAAGAAATGACAACATTGATGTGAATCCAGTGGCCCCTGGAGGCTCTGGGGTCAGGGAGAGGGAAAATCAGTTGTAATATGGGGACATTTTCAGGACTTGGGAATTATCCTTAGTGACATTGCAATGACATAGGCCATTTTATATCATCATATAACATGCAGAACTGTGTGGGAGAGAGTGTGGTCTACAATGTGAACTATGGTCCATGCTTAGTGGCAAAGCCCCAAGATGTATATATCTATTGCAGGTGATGTGCCACACTAATGAAGGATGTTTGTGTGGGAGGTTGTGGGAGGAGTGGGAGGTCCTATGTAGGGCATATGGTAATCCCTACAATTTTTGTGTAACATTTATGTATTCTAAGTATCTTTTAAAAAATAAAAAAAATAAAATTATTAAAAAACAGTTTCACTAAGAAGATGAAATTTTAACTTAAAATTTCTCCTAGTTAAATTTTAAATTTCACCTTCTAGTTGAAAACTGAGCATGAATATTCCAAGAAATATCATAAATTCATGGTATGCTTCTATCAGCCATTATAATAATTGAAATCTGTAATTAAAATAGGGCTAACACAATTCATCAACCACACTGAAACTCTTTCCCTAGTGTTGATCATCACTTGGCTCCTAAATTTTTTATCATAACCTTTGTATTTTGGTTTTGCTTTCTCCAGAAAGACCCAAGTGGAAAGAGGAGATGGATGGACATCTACAATCTCACCACCATGGATAAGTTTATCCTCATAGGTCTCTCTGATCTCCTAGAGGTGCACTATCCTATCTGTGGTTTTTGCTGTCATCTATCAGATCACCTTGGTTGGGAAACGGTGCCATTCTCCTGGGCACTGGGACTGAGAAAAGGCTACACACACCCATGTATTACTTCTTGGCCAATCTATCCCTCTTAGATACTTTGTGCTCGTCAACCAGTTTCCAAGATGCTTAAGAACCTCTTGACTGAGAAGCAAAGTATTTCTTTTGTTGGATGTGCTTTGCAGGTTTATTTTTTGGTGGCCTTGGCAAGGGTGGAGATCTTCCTTCTAACTGTCATGGCTTATGACTGGTATGTGGCCATGTTTCCCTCTTCGTTACACCCTCATTATGACCAAGGTGTATTGTTGTGACATCCTACAATTGGTGGAACTCTCCTGTTCTTCCACGTATGTGACAGAAATGCTTATTTTAGTGGTAGCAAGTGTTTTGTCAATCCCTGCCTCTCTAATAACTTTTATTTCCTATATCTACATCATATCCACCATCCTAAAAATTCAATCAGCCCAAGGGAAGCACAAAGCCTTCTCCACATGTGCTTCCCACCTTCTTGTTGTCTGTCTGTTTTATGGCACAGCAACATATACCTACATCCGACCCTCCTCCAGTCAACACTGCCCTGACAGAGACAGGCTCATCTCAGTGCTATATGTGGTGATCAGCCCAATGTTAAACCACTTAATCTACAGCTTGAGAAATGCAGAGGTTAAAAGAGCACTCAGAAGGGTTTTATATCATATAGTATGTTTACAGCACACACAGCATTGACAAAACTACTTACTTAGCCCTCCACTGAGATTGAATTCATGGAAAGAATTGAAAACATTAATAGAAAAATCATCTAAATCTAGATATCTATAAATATAGAGTATTCATATTTATGAATGTATAGGAATTTACACATTGCACACACATACATATATACCTAGAGTTATGTCTTTGTGTATATCTGTTTCTCTATATATACATTGGAAACAAAAAAAAAATTATCTTCCAAAATGAATATTTTTGAGGGTAAAACATAGTAACAGTATGTTATTATGTATGTTGTTAGTATGTTACATTATCAATAATAATTGAACTGATTATGTAAATCTATGTTCCCTGAACTGATGTCATATCCATAGCTATAGAATCATAGCCATAACCTTAGCCATGTCCTTATCCATATCCATAGCTATAACCATATCTAGACCTATATCCATTTATATCTATTTCTTTGTCACAGTATATGTGGATATTCCTCATTTTTTCTTTATTATAATTGTCTACCTGCTGATGTTCATATGTCCCCTTAACTCTTCATCTTCACTCTTCCTCCTCTTCATCTTTGGCTTCTGCTTACTCTATATTTCTCTACTTTGACCCTATTCCTGTGACTACATCCATTCTTGTTTATATTTTTCCCTCCAAGTAAAGCACTTACTTTTCTGTATCTCTCATCTTAGATGTCTCATCCACTTGACTGCATGATTATTATTTTGATGTCATCTATTATTTTGATGTCACCATTTCAAAATTGAAAGTATCTTTTGCCACTCATGCACATATTTTCGCATCTGGTACCCTGTATTTTAGTTATGTTTTTTCCAACTATTCAGACCACTGAAATCAGGCACTGCTTTTTCTTGAAATCAGCACTTCTTTACTGTGACCTGTCCTTTCAGACTGTGGATTACTCAACATTCTCACTTGATTTTCTAATCCTGTCACTTCCAGAAATATACTGGTTGTGTAATCCAGAATTTTAAGTAAGCAAAAATGTATAATTTTCTCCCTAATATTTCAAAACACTGTGCATTCCTATTGCTTCCTAAAAATAATTCCCAGTGTGGTGACCACATTTATTTGTTTTCTCATAGGCAATATCAACCTACTCTGTATTTCCTGACTATTAACTCTCCAACATTCACTATCTTCTCTCTTCCTCTTAACCACATTCTTTCCTTTCTTTATGACTAAGTGCAGTGATCCCATCAATAGTGAAGTGTTTTTATATTATTCAATGTTGTACAGTGCTCTCCTCCTCTGATCATTTAGTCATTTCAAGGCTTTATGAAGTAATAGCCTTATCATATGTAGCTTTGTCTCAAAAAACTAAAGACTATATGCATTTTGAGATGCCATATTTTAGGATTGAGTACATTTTCCAAATCTCAGTAATGTCCCAATGTATAACTTCAAAAACATTCCAGAGCTATGTATAGTAGCTGATCAAATAGCTTTTACTTAGATATTTTTTTAACCAAATATCTGTTAATTAGATTTAGACACAGTGGAAAAAGCCATGTAGACTTCAAAAGAAAAATGCTGTAATAATTGTATGTGTTTCTTTTTTGTTTTGTTTCTATTCTCTAAAACAAAGTTTTTATGTGTTATGAAACACTGAAGTAAAATTCTTGCTGTATAGGAAACATCATGGAATTTGTTAAATGAAATACATAAAATTGAGTTATAAATTTAAAACTCGACCAATATTTCAACTAAGCTGAAATTTAAATATTTATTTAATAATTTATCATTAATTTTAATGATTTTATTACACAAAAATGACTATTACATTTTGAATATATATGGGTTATACAAACCACTATGAAATCTAAATTCTGTCTTGCCTGAATTGTATGTTTCTCATTAAATCTGACAAAACTTAAGCTTTGATTTTACCAACAATGAAGTGATGTTTTGAAATTATTTTTTAAAGTTGTATACTTTGCCAAGCATATTAAATCATAAGATTTCTGTAGCATAATAAAGTTGATTAAATCATGGTAATTTTAGTTTCTTCTTCTTAAGTAAGAGAAATTTCCTTGAAATACAATAAGAGGGTGTGATTTCTCTCTGGTTCTATCCTAAAATATATGTGGGAAAATTGTTCAGAATTAGAAATTTTTAAATCATCATATATTAAAGCTGAATGACATTGGTGGCTGGCATACCTCCCTAGTCTTGGTTAGATGGGACAATCTAAATCTAGAGATGGTAAAACTTTGGTGATGATATTATATTTTTCTTGAAGAAACCCTGTGCTTGGGCTTTTTATGACCCCCAAAATTTTATTCTAAAATTAATTGTTTCCTGTGGGTATGAAATAATAGTATATGATAACTTTTTATTAGGTCACTTCAATTAAGTATCTTGATTAGATTAGTTGTGTAGAGTTACCAATGGTGGACCTTGATCCTCTTAAAATAGTCCTTTATAATTGGCTAAATATGGAGAGAGGGAATTACAGAGAAAGAAAAAATGACACAGGAACTCAGAAAGGAACCCATAGAAACTGAGATAAAAGTCCACAGACAACAGCCAGAACCTGAAAGCAACAAGATCTGAAAGAAAAGGGAGACAACACCGTGCACAAGGTCATGTAACTGAGAAGTCCAGGATCGCCAGTGGCTGTTTTTTGGGAGAAAAGCATCACCTGTTGATGCCTTCATTTGCACATCTTCACAGCCTCAGAAATAATAGCTTTTTTCTTCTTTTTTCATTTAAAAATTTATTTAAGTATATCATTCATACATAAACATATATACATGATGAGTGTATAGTAAAAGTTGTGAACCTATACAACAAACATGCAAATCAACATACAAGGCTCGCATATATCATCCCACCACCAACACCTTGTATTGTTATGAAAATTTGTTACAAATTATGAAAGATCATAATCAAATCATACTTTCTAACTATAGACAATATCTTACATTTGATGTATTTTCCCCCAACCCACCCAATTATTAACACCCTGTATTAGCATTAAATACTTGTTATATTTCATGAAAGAATGTTCTTATATTTGTTGTTATGAAAAGTCCATTTTCCATCACAGGATTTACTGTGTTAATCGGTCCCATGCTTTGTAAAATCCATTCAGAGTGTATACTCAATGGCATTCATTGCTGTCATCACCTCAGTCAATTTTAGAAAATTTGCATGACATAAAAGGAAAGAACCCATACCCCCTCAATTGACATTCACACTCACAGAATACCCCCTTTAGCCACAATAACATTTATAAATCATCAGTGTTATGGTACTGTAATGTGTTACCACAAATCTATTCATTTTCACACTTTTACAGTAAACCTTTAAAAAATTCGACATACATTAAACATCAATGTCCATTCTCAACCACATTCTATCTTCTAGTAGCCTATACCCTAGTGTTTATATCAATGAGTAAACTTCATATTTAGTTCATATTAGTGAGACCAAACAATATTTGTCCTTTCATGTCTGGCTTACTTCACGCAACCCGATGTCCTCCAGGTTCATCCATGTTGTCATATGCATCCTTATTTTATTTCTTCTTAGAACTGATTAGGATTCCATTGTATCTTTATAGCACATTGTGTTTTTCCACATATTGTTGATGGACACTTGGGCTGGTTATATATTTAAGCAATTGTGAATAATGCTGCTATGAACATTAGTGTGGAAATGTCACTTCATGTCCTCACTTTCAGATTTTCTGAATATACTTCTAGTATAGGGATTAATGGATCATAGGACAGTTTTTTTATTAAGCTTCTTGAGGTATTGCCAAATTGCCTTCCACAGAGGCTGCACCTTTCTACATTCCCACCAACATTGAAGGAGTGTTCCTATTTCTCCACATTCTCTCCAGCACTTAAAACAGATTTTTTTTTTTTTGTATTTTTAAATAATGGCCAGTCTACAGGGTGTGAAATTATATCTCATTGATCTGTATTCCATAAACAATATCAACTGTTATATTCCATCCTCTGAATTCCAAAAGGACATTACAATATTAAAAAACCTCAATTCAGTAATACTACTACATACAAAATCATACCACAATAAATTTAAAGAAATTTACTGGACAATGTCCAGTCTGGCTGCAGATCTCTGAAATTTACAAAACAATTTATTTGCTTCCAATACACAATGGACAGACAAAAGAAAAACATTTGCATTATCATAAGGAGAATTTGGGTGGAGATATGAGTCTGGCGTCCCTTACAGTTCAGTAAAATTTCAGTGCATATTCTGTTTCATGTCACAGTCTGAGAGTCATTCTTAAGATAATGTTCTTTTTCTCCCTGGGACCTCATGGGAACCCACTCTTTCTACAGGCTTGTCCAATGGCTGTTTCCTTGATTCTACCCTCATCAAGCATCTGGGTGGCAACCAAGCTCCAGACCTCACCTCCAATTCATTGGAGGGATTGCCACAATTTACCCAATCTTTGGGTTAGAGTCTTAACCTCCCTAGTACAGTGAAGTTAAGAAAACATCCTCCCTCACCTTTGGCATACAGGCCCAACCATCTCAGAGCAACAAGTTGGCAACCTGTCCATCCCTAATCCATGGGGAACACGCTCATCACATACAAGCAAGAAGACAATGGTATGACAGAGTTAAGGTAGTAAAAGAAAAAACAAACAAACTTCTAGCCAAGAATTCTCTTCCAGCAAAGCTAACATCTAAAAATGATGGAGATTTCATAATATTCAGAGATAAACAAAAATTATGAGATTATGCCAATAATAAACCTGCCTTTCAAGAAATAATACGGGAAGTTCTGCAGGTTGAAAGGAAAAACACAGGAGAGATAGAGTTGGAGGAGAGTGTAAGAACAGCTAAAAAGACAAAAAGAGAAATAAAAACAACATATGCCATATATAAACCCACAGAAAATATAGCTAATCTAAGTAATTCCTTGAGAGAAATAACACTGAATGTTAATGACTTAAACTCACCTGTCAAGAGACACAGATAGGCATAATGGATAAATAAATATGACTCAACCAAATGCTGTCTACCATAAATGACTGTAGATTCGGGGATTCAAGGAGGCTGAAAGTGAATGGCTGAAAAACAATATTAAAAGCAAACAGTAACCATAAAAGGGTGGTAATAGGTGCACTAGTATCAGACAGAATAAACTTCAAATACAGAACTATTGTAAGAGATAAAGACAGTAAAAGGAGTAATCTTTCAAGAAGAAAGAATAATCATAAAGATTTATGCACCTAACCAGGGTGCCTCAAAATACATGAGGCAAACACTGGAGAAAATAAGTGGAGAAATAGATGCCTTACAATTATAGTGCGGAGGTTTAATACAACATTATCACCATTAAACAGCACATCTTGACAGAAAATCAATAAAGAAATAAAGACGTTGAATAATATATTAGAGCACTTGGCCCTAATAGACATATACAGAACACTACAACCAAATACAATGGGATATACTTTCTTCTCAAGTGCACATGGATCATTCTCCCAGATAGACTACATGCTTGGCCACAGAAAAATTTTCAATGAACTCAGAAAGACTGAAATTATACAAAGTACTTTCTCTGACCACAATGGAATGAAGCTGGAATTCAGTAAGGGACTGAGAACCAGATTAGGCATAAAGATATGGAAGTTAAACAACACATTCTTTGACAAACAGTTGGTCAAGGAAGTAATTTCAAAAGAAATCAGTAACTACTTTGAAACCAATGAAAATGACAACAAAATATATCAAAACCTATGGGATGCAGCAGTAGTTGTAATAAGAGGGAAATTCATAGCCATAAATGCATATGTCAATAAAGAAGAGCTAAAATTGAAAACCTAACTGCACACCTGGAGGAATTAGAAAAAGAACAACAAACTAACCCGAAAGGAATTAGAAAGAAAACAATAACAAGGAATAGAGAAGAATTAAATGAAATAAAAAATAAGGAAGCACTAGGAAAAGTAAACAATACCAAAAGCTGTTTCTTCAAGAACAATAAAATCGACAAATCCTTAGCTAGACTAACAAAGAAAAAAAGAGAGAAGATGCAAATATACACAATAAGAAATGAAGAAGGAGATATCACCACTGACCCCACAGAAATAAAGAGTATCATAACAGGAAACTTTGAAAAGTTATATGCCAAAAAGAATGATAATTTAGAGGAAATGGATAAATTCCTAGAAACACACAGCAGACTAAATGGATGAAAGAAGATATTGATGAACTCAATAGTTCAATCACAAGTAAAGAGATAGAATCAGTCATCAAAACCCTCCAAACTGAGAAGACCCAATACCAGACTGCTTCACAGCTGAATTCTACCAAACGATCTGGAAAGAACTAATAGCAATCCTGCTTAAACCCTTCCAAAAAATAGAAGTAAAAGGAACATTGCCTAACTCAATCTATGATGTCAAAATTACCCTAATACCAAAACCAAAGAAACCACAAGAAAGGAAATTTACAGACCTATCGCTCTAATGAACCTAGATAAAAATATTCAACAAAATACTTATTATTCATATTAAACAACACAACAAAAAATTATACACCATGACCAATTAGGTTTCATCCCGGGTATGCAGGAATGGATCAACATAAGAAAATCAATCAATGTATTACACTACGTAAACAGATCAAAAGAAAAAAAAATTACATGATCATCTCTATAGATGTTGAAAAAGCATTCACAAAAATTCAGCTCACTTTCTTGAAAAAAAAAAAAAAAAAACACTGCAAAAGATAGGAATAGAAGGAAACTTTCTGAACACGATAAAGAGTATGTATGAAAAACCAAGAGCTAACATCACATACAATGGTGAAATCCTAAAAGCTTTCCCTCTAAGATATGGAACAAGAAAAGGATGCCCACTATCACCACTTCTATTTTACATTGTCTTAGAAGTACTTGCTCAAGCACTGAGACAAGAAAAATATGTAAAAGACATCCAAATTGTAAAGGAAGAAGTAAAAATTTCACTCCTTGCAGGCGACATGATACTATACATAAAAAACCCTGAGAGGGAATGGAGAGGGCCTGCATCTGCAGGCAGGATCATCCCACCCACCATATCCATGGGATATAAGCCCTCTCTCACTTGGAGGTGGAGTGGACATCACCATCCCAGTCCCCCAACCTATGGACTATAATGGACTTGATGGTATTCTGTTGTACATATATGGTGATTCTAGCAATGGAAGAAATTATAACAGTGAGGTGGAGCCAGTGGCAACTGGACACTTTCGGGGCAGGGAGGGGTGTGCAGTTGAAATACAGGGGCTTTTTCAAGATTTGAAAGGTGTCCTGAGTGCTGTTGTGGCAACGGATGTAGGCCATTTTAAATCAGCACACACCATTCGAACTGTGTGGGAGAGTGTGTGGTCTACGATGTGAACTGTGGTCTATGGTTGATGGCAAGGCCCCAGGATGTGTAAGTCCATTGAGGGTGATGGGCCTCACTTGTGGGAGATGTTTGTGTGGGATGTAGTGGGAGGTGTGGCAGGTGGGGAACATGGGAATCCCAGTAGGTTCTGTGTAATATTTTGGGCAATCTAAGCACCTCTTAAAAAAAAAAAAAAAAATATATATATATATATATATATAACATTTTTGTAAGCAAATGCACATATATGCATATATATTTATATATCATTTTACAAATATTGGTATGTATTGTGAAAATTTTTATTTTTACCCACAATAAAAAATAAATAAATTTTAAAAATAAAAAATAATAAAAAATAAATAAATAACCCTGAGAAATATACAATAAAGCTTCTAGAATGTATGAATGAGTTCAGTAAATTAGCAGGTTATAAGATCAATGTTCAAAAATCAGTAGCATTTCTTTACACCAAGTATAAGCAAGCTGAAGAGGAAATCAAGAAAAAAATACCATTTTCAATAGTAACTAAAAAAACAAGTACCTAAACTTTGCACCAAAAGCAAGGGCAGCAAAAGAATAATTAGATAAATGGGACCTCTTCAAAATTAAAACCTTTTGCACCTCAAAGGAGTTCGTCAAAAAAGTGAAGACACCCTACCCAATGGGAGAAAATAATTGGTAACTATATAACTGATAGGCGCCTAATATCCAGCATATACATAGTATTTGTATATCTAAGAAATAAAAAGACAAACAACCCAATTAAAAATTGGGCAAGTGATTTGAGCAGATACTTCTCCAAAGTAGAAATACAAATGGCTAAAAAGCACAGTAAAAGATGCTCAAGACCGCTAGCTATTAAGGAAATGCAAATCAAAACTACAATAAGATAACATCTTACACCCATTAGACTCATGGCCATTAAAAAAAGAGAAGACTACAAGTGTTGGAGAGCATGTGGAAGAATGGGAAACTTCATCCACTGCTGGTGGGCCTGTAGAATGATCCTGCCATTGTGGAGGACAGTTTGACAGTTCCTCAAAAAACTAACTATAGATCTGCTGTATCATTCTGTAATTCCATTCCTGGGTATATACTCAGAAGAATTGAAAGCAAGGATACAAATAGATATATGCACACCAATGCTCATAGCAGCATTATTCACTATTGCCAAAAGTTGGAATCAACTCAAATGCCCATCAACAGATGAATGGATAAACAAAATGTGATATATACATAGAATGGAATATTACTCAGCTGTAAGAAGGAATACAATACTAACACTTGAGATAACATGGATGAATCTTGAGGACCTTATGTTGAGTAAAGCAAGCCAAGCATTGAAGGACAAATATTACATGACCTCTTTGATATGAATTAAGCAAATTGAGCAAACTCATAGAGCTAGAGTCTGGAAGCTAGATTTACAGGAAATAGTAAAGGAGAAGAAGGTTGTGAGCCACTGCCCATACAAGCAAAATCCCCAATAAGTCAGAATGTGTAGTTGTGCAGCATTACGACAAAAGTAGTGATACTATTGTATTCAGTGGTGCAGACTTGAGAGGGTAGGATGTGTTGGACTGCCCATGGTCCTGGGGGAAGAGATGGGGGAGGGAGCATGTGAACACCGGGGATTGGCAGGTATATGGGTGAAACTACAATATTGAGAAAGCTCTTTGGCAATATGACAAGGAAGTGTTACTGGTTTTGGGTGTTTGTTGGGGGCATATGGGAAAGGGTGCATCTGGGGCAGTCTTCTAGAAAACGTGCAAGTGATCATTTTGTCATAGTGTGCTATATCAGTGGGCAGACACCCACATAATGAGTGGGAAAGATTTGCATTCCCATCTGGGGAAGCCTAAAATGTTCCTAAGAGGGAAGAGTGTCTCTTGAGAGCATGGGTGGTTCCTAACATGGGAGGACAGAGTACTGTGACAAGTCCTCAGTGTTGTTGCAAGTATCTATGAATCTTGTCCATCAAGGAGTGAAGCCAGGTTGGTTGCCGAGGACACCAAGGGGAGAGGGAGGCAGGAATAGAAAATATATAAGAGGGGGTATTTAAGAGGCAATGGAAGTGTTCTGCATGATATTGCAATGATGAAAACAGTCCAAGTTAAAATGCATCAAAAATATATAAAAGTGTAAGGTCTAAAATGTAAATCATAATGTAAACCATTGACCATGGTTAGTAGCTATGTTTCAATATTTGTACATCAGTTGTAATAAATGTACCATCCAAATGAAAAAGGTTATTTATGAGGAAAAGGGAAAGGGGGAGGATGTTGGGTATATGGGAGTCCCCTATATTCTGTATGTGACTTTACTGTGACCTACAACTTTTTGAAGACCAAATGAAAAATAGTAAGACACTGGGGAATAAATGGAAGAAAATGTCACTGTACATTCAGGAAAAAAAGGCAAAACATCAAATTTTTTTATTTTTTCTTTTTTCTTTGTATTTTTTTTAACTTTATTTTGTACATTTAATAATTGAAAACATAAGCAATTAATAACTAAAAAGTAAACACAAATGAATAAATATATACATTTCTCAATTAAATGTAATGGATACATGTAAATTTCTTTTTTCTTTTTTTTGTGAATCAAACAATATATTACACAATATATTTGGTTCATAGTAATGCATTCATACAGTATTTGTCCTTTTGTGTCTGGCTTGCTTCACTCAACATAATGTCCTCCAGGTTCATCCATGTTGCCATATGTTTTATGACTTCATTTCTTCTTACAGCTGCATAATATTCCATCGTGTGAATAGACCACAGTTTATCCATTCATCTGTTGATGGACACCTGGGTTGTTTCCAACTTTTGGCAATGATGAATAATGTGGCTATGAACATCGGTGTGCAGATGTCTGTTCATGTCACTGCTCTCAGTTCTTCTGGGTATATACCCAGTAGTGGTATTGCAGGGTCACATGGCAAGTCTATATTCAACTTCTTTAGGAACTGCCAAACAGTCCTCCATAGTGGCTGTACCATCCTGCATTCCCACCAACAGTGAAGAAGTATTCCTATCTCTCCACATCCTCTCCAACATTTGTAGTTCTCTGTCCTTTTAATAGTGGCCATTCTGATAGGTGTGAAATGATATCTCATTGTAGTTTTGATTTGCATTTCCCTAATCATGAGTGAGGTTGATCATTTCTTCATGTGTCTTTTTGCCATTTGTATTTCTTCTTCGGAGAAATGTCTATTCAAGTCTTTGGCCCATTTTTTAATTGGGTTATTTGTCTTTTTATTGTTGAGCTGTAACATCTCTTTATATATCCTGGATATTAAACCCTTATCAGATATGTGATTTCCAAATATTTTTTCCCATTGAGTTGGCTGCCTTTTCACCCTTCTGACAAATTCCTGTGAGGTGCAAAAGTGTTTAATTTTGAGGAGGTCCCATTTATCTAATTTTTCTTTTGTTGCACGTGCTTTGGGTGTGAGGTCCAAGAAACCACCACCTACTACAAGGTCTTGAAGATGTTTCCCTACATTTTCTTCCAGTAGTTTTATGGTCTTGGCTTTTATATTTAGATCTTTGATCCATTTTGAGTTGATTCTTGTATAGGGGGTGAGATTGGGGACCTCTTTCATTCTTTTGGTTATAGATATCCAGTTCTCCCAACACCATTTGTTGAAGAGACTGTTTTTTCCCATCAGCGTGGGCTTGGTAGGTTTGTCAAAAACCAGTTGACTGTATAGGTGAGGGTTTATTTCTGGATTCTCAATTCTATTCAACTGATCAATATGTTTATCTTTATGCCAGTACCATGCTGTTTTGACCACTGTAGCTTTGTAATATGTTTCAAGGTCAGGCAGCGAAATTCCTCCCACATTGCTCTTCTTTTTTAGAATACTTTTGGCTATTCGGGTGCACTTTACCCTTCCAGATGAATTTGGTAATTGCCTTCTCTAATTCTGTAAAGTAAGCTGTTGGGATTTTGATTGGTATTGCATTGAATCTATAAATCAGTTTGGGCAAGATTGACATCTTCACGATATTTATTCTTCCAATCCATGAACACGGAATGTCTTTCCATTTGTTTAGATCTTTTTAAATTTCTTTTAGCATTATTTTGTAGTTTTCTGCATATAGGTCCTGTACTTCCTTGGTTAAATTAACTCCTAGATATTTGAGTCTTTTTCTTGCTATTGAAAATGGAATTTTCCTCCTGATTTCCTCCTCAGATTGTTTAGTACTAGTGTACAAAAACATTACTGATTTTTGCGTGTTGATCTTATATCCTGCCACTTTGCTGAACTCATTTATTAGTTCAAGTAGCTATGTTGTGGATACTTCAGGATTTTCTAAATACAGGATCATGTCATCCGCAAACAGTGAGAGTTTTACTTCCTCTTTTCCTATTTGGACGCCTTTAATTTTTTTGTCTTGTTTAATTGCCCTAGCTAGAACTTCTAGTACAATGTTGAATAACAATGGTAACAGTGGGCATCATTGTCTTGTTCCTGATCTTAGGGGGAAAGCTTTCAACCTTTCCCCATTGAGCATGATGTTGGCTGTGGGTTTTTCATATATGCCTTTTATCATATTGAGGAATTTTCCTTTTATTCCTATCTTTTGGAGTATTTTTATCAAAAAAGGATGTTGGATTTTGTCGAATGCCTTTTCTGCACCTATTGAGATGATCATGTGGTTTTTTCCTTCAATTTGTTAATGTGGTGTATTACATTGATTGATTTTCTTATGTTGAACCAGCCTTGCATACCAGGAATAAATCCCACTTGGTCGTGATGTATAAGTGTTTTGATATGCTGTTGGATTCGATTTGCAAGTATTTTGTTGAGAATTTTTGCATCTATGTTCATGAGAGAGATTGGTCTGTAATTTTCTTTTCTTGTAGACTCTTTATCTGGCTTTGGTATTAGGATGATGTTGGCTTCATAAAATGTGTTGGGTAATTGTCCATCCTCTTCAATTTTTTGGAAGAGTTTAAACAGGGTTGGTGTTAATTCTTTTAGAAATGCTTGGTAGAACTCACCTGTGAAGCCATCTGGTCCTGGACTTTTCTTTGCTGGGAGATTTTTGATTACGGATTCAATCTCCTTAATTGTGATTGGTTTGTTAAGTTCTTGTATTTCTTGTTGTGTCAGTGTAGGTTGGTTATGAGTTTCTAGAAATTTGTCCATTTCATCCAGGTAGTCTAGTTTGTTGGCATATAGTTTCTCATAATAACCTCTTATGATTCTTTTTATTTCTGTGAGTTCATTTGTAATTTCCCCCCTTTCATTTCTGATTGTATTTATTTGCATCTTCTCTCTTTTTTTCTTTGTTAGTCTAGCGAGGGGTTTGTCAATTTTTTTGATCTTCTCAAAGAACCAGCTTTTGGTTTTGTTGATTTTCTCTATTGCTTTTTTGTTCTCATTTTCATTTATTTCTGCACTAATCTTTATTATTTCTTTCCTTCTTTTTGCTTTGGGATTGGTTTGCTGTTCTTTTTCTAGTTTCTCAAGTTGTTCAGTTAAATCTTTGAGTTCAGCTCTTTCTTGTTTCTTAATATAGGCATTTAGGGCTATAAATTTCCCTCTCAAGACTGCCTTTGCTGTATCCCATAAGTTTTGATATGTTGTGTTCTCATTTTCATTTGTCTCAATATATTTACTGATTTCGCTTGCAATTTCTTCTTTGACCCACTGAATATTTAGAAGTGTGTTGTTCAGTCTCCACACATTTGCAAATTTCCTTTTTTCCTGTCTGTTGTTGATTACTATTTCATTCCATTATGATTTGAGAAGGTGCTTTGTATAATTTCAATCTTTTTATATATATTGAGAGCTGTATTGTGACCTAACATGTGGTCTATCCTGGAGAAAGATCCATGGGCACTTGAGAAGAATGTATAACCCGCTGAGTTTGGATGCAGTGTTCTGTATATGTCTGTTAGGTCTAAGTTGTTTATCATATTGTTCAAGTTCTCTGTTTCCTTGTTGATCTTCCGTCTAGTTGTTCTATCTAATGATGTGAGAGGGGTGTTGAAGTCTCCGACGATTATTGTAGAAATGTCTATTTCTCCCTTCAGTTTTGCCAGAGTTTGTCTCATATATTTTGTGGCACCCTGGTTAGGTGCGTAGATATTTATGACTGTTATATCTTCCTGGAGGATCGTCCCTTTTAATTTGAAGTCTGTTTTGTCTGATATTAGTATAGCCACCCCTTCTCTTTTCTGTTTACTATTTGCATGGATTATCTTTTTCCAAACTTTTACTTTCAGCCGGCTTGTATCCTTGTGTCTGAGGTGAGTTTCTTGTAATCAGCATGTGGATGGCTCATGTTTTTTTATCCATTCTGTCAGCCTGTATCTTTTGATTGGGGAATTTAATCAATTCACATTCAATGATATTACTGAAAATGCACTATTTATTTCCTCCATTTTATTCTTTGGTTTTCATATGTCATCTTATTTTTGTCTTTCTTTTTACTCTTTTGGTTATCCTTTCTGCTTTTCTTTCTTCTATACTCTCCTCCAAGCCTCTCTCTCCTGTCTTTTTCTTTCAGGTTCTAAGGCTTCCTTTAATATTTCCTGCAAAGGTGGATTCTTTTTTGCAAACTCTCTTAGTTTCTGTTTGTTTGTGAATACTTTATATTCACCTTCATATTTGAAGGACAGTTTTGCTGGATAAAGAATTCTCGGCTGGCAGGTTTTCTCTTTCAGTTTCCTAATTGTATCATACCACTGTCTTCTCACCTCCATGGTTTCTGAAGAGAACTCTGCACAAAGTCTTACTGGACGTCCTTTGTACGTGATCGTTTGCTTCTCTCTTGCTGCTCTGAGAATTCTCTCTTTATCTTTTACATTTGACATTCTGAATAATATGTGTCTTGGCATAGGTCTATTTGGATTTATTCTTATTGGGGTATGGTGTGCTTCTTGGACATGTAGGTTCATTTCTTTCGTAAGAGTTGGGAAATTTTCAGCTATTGTTTCCTCAAATACTCTTTCTGCCCCTTTTCCTTTCTCTTCTCCTTCTGGAACTCCCATGACACGTATGTTCTTGCGTTTTGTGTTGTCATTCAACTCTCTGAGCCCCTGCTCAATTTTTTCCATTCTTTTCTCTCTCTGTTCTTTTCTCTCTTCAATTTTAGCTGCTCTGTCTTCAGTATCACTTATCTTTACTGATCCTTTCTTCTATCATTTTGAGTCTGCTGTTGTATGCTTCAAATATATTTTTTACTTCACCTATTGTGTCTTTCATTTCCATGAACTCCATTACTTTTCTGTTCATGATTTCAAATTCTTCTTTACGTTCGCGCAATGACTTCTTTTTTTTTTTTTTTTAATTTTAATTTTTATTTTTTTTTATTATGGATAAAAATCAAAATTCTCACAATACATACAAACATTTGCAAAATGATATATAAATATATATGCATATATGTGTATTTGCTTACAAAAATGTTATATATATATATATATATATATATATATATACATACATATATTTTAAGAGGTGTTAGATTACTCAAATGACTTCTTGATGTCATTGATCTCTTTAACTATATTCTCTTTCACCTCATTAATTTGATTTTGGAAACGTGTGCTCATCTCACTGATTAGTTCTCTCAAATTCTGCATCTCTTCTGGGACTTTGCTGTATTCCTTTTCTTGGGCCATGTCTTCTATTTTCTTAGTATCACCCGTAATTTTTTGCTGGTGCTTAGGCATCTGGTTAGTTTGTATTTCACTTAGATGCTCTATGTCTTTCTCTTTTATGGGGTTTTAGTGGCAGGAGGCTGTGAGTTACCACAGCTCTTTGATTTTGGGCTCGCTTCCTGTCTGGGGCTAGGAGTCCTGTGATTCAAACTTTCTGAGACAGTTCTCCAGACTTCTCTTGTTGCGCCCCCCTTTTCCCAGCTAGGAAATATTTCCACTCCCTTCTGAATCCTCAACAATCAGTCCCTGTTAGTAGAGGAGGAGATTGGGAGGTTTGTATATCTTTAGCCCCTTGCAGGCTCCAAGGCAAACAATGGTGCAGCCCCACCCAGCCTGGAAGGGCTCTCGGGACAGGGCAGACCAAACCTGGGAGTCCAAAGCAGGGTCAGCCCCAGGCTCTCTCTCCCCTCTCCCGTGGTGTCCTCAACAATTAGTCCAGGCTAGAAGAGAGGGAGGTTACGAGGTCGGATTTCTCCAGTCCTTTCTAGGCTCCCAGGGCAAACCACCGTGTGGAAGGGTCTGTGGGGCTCTGCAGCCCAAATTTCAGGCCAGAACCTGAGTCAGCCTAAGGCTGTGTCCCTCTCTCTCCCCTTCCCGGGACTGGCAGATCCCTGAAGTCCCCTTTGTCTGTGGTCGCAGGTCCAGGGGCCCGAGAATTCTGAAGAGTGTGGGGGAGGGTGCCGGCAGCAGCAGAAGCTGCTACTTGCAACTCACAGTTCTGTAGTCGCTATTTCCCTCTTCTGTCCCTCTCTCCTCTGGGTGGTGTGCAGCCTTCACCTGCTGTCCTAAACCCTAGAAGATCTTTATCGGGGCTGTTTCAGCTTGTCCTCTAGCTATTTTTCTGGAGAAGAGATTCCCGCGTCTTACTAGTCCGCAATCTGCCCAGAAGTCATATTTTTCAATTTTTAATTTCCCAATTTCTTTTTTTTACTTTATTTTAGTTTTAGTTTTTCAATCATTATGTATTGTATTGCTTATGTTTAAACCTATCATTATTTTGTTTTCCTATTAATTGTATTGGCATTATTTTTTACTTTATTTTTGAAGAGGCTTCGGATCACAGAAAGGTTAAAACTGTAGCAGGGAAGGATCATTCATGTGCATGTCAGTGATGTGATATATATGGGAGGAAGTTCACCTGGGCATATATATAATGTATATAAATATGTTCAAATGTTCATGGGGGATTGCCACACTGGGCAAAGATTCACACAACAATTGAAAGAATATTGAATTCCCATTCTGGGGAGCTCTGCCACATTCTCTAATGGAACAGCAGCAATCCCCCAAGTACAGAGGTAATGACTAGTGAAGAAGGATGGTCCATTGATGGGCCCTTGATATTGACAACAATACTTTGTAGCCTTTGTTCTTGAAATTGCAACCTAGCATAGTGTTGTAGGGTGCCTAAGAATTACCTACTGGGAGCCTCCTTGTTGCTCAAATGTGACCTCTCTCTAAGCTAAAATCAGCATATGAATGCATTACTTACCCCCAGCATAGGACATGACTCCTGGGGATGAGCCTGCCAGGCACTGAAGGATTACTACCAAGCACCAGCTGGTGATGCAACTGGAGAATAAATGGGGGAAAACATAAAAACAAATGAATTTATAGGGCCTTAAAGTGAGGTAAAAGGGAGGTCAAAGGGAGGTCATCAGAGAGGTAATGCTTATGCACATCTCAACAGGATATCATAGACTGCAAAAGTAGTTACTATCCCAAATGGTAGGGCTCCTGAGGGCTCTGGAGACACCCAGGTCCTATGGTCATGGCAAATAGCTCCATAGTTTGATACCTTGCAAGTGGACCCTTCCTTGGAATTTGTGATTCCAAGTGTGACAGAGTTGGACTCATATGTGACTTCTCTACAAACGCCTCTCTGTCCCTTTTATTTGGACCTATAGTTGGTGTATGTTCAAGAGACTTTAATCTCTGGTTTGTCCATATGCCAACTGGACCCTGAGCCTCAGCAGAGTTGGAACACCTATTCTCCCATTCATTGGACTTGCCCAGGACAACTAACAATGAGGTGATGATAGACAACCACCACACTAATGAACCGAGATAGTCTACAACTGCAAGCAAGAAAGTCCCACCCATCAGTCATATGGGATTGAAGCCCCTTCTCAATTAGAGGTGGAGTGAGTGGGCATCACCATTCAAGAATCCTCAATATTGGGGAAAAAATACAGACTAGAGTGGACTTACTGGTATTCTTTTATAGACTAATTGTGATTCTAGCAATGGAAGAAATTATATCATGGATGTGGAGACAGTGGCCCCTGGAGGTGTTGAAGTCAGGGAGAAGGAAAAAGAGGTATAATATGGGGGCATTTTCAGGACTTGGAATTGTCCTGAATGACATTGCAATGACAAATACATGTCATTATATATCCTGCCATGACCTATAGAATTGAATGGGAGAGAGTGTAAACTACAATGTAAAGTATAATCCATGCTTAGTGTCAATCCTCCCAAATGTGTTCATTAATTGTAACAATGAATGTACTGCACAAATGAAAGAAGTTGTTAATATGGGGAAAAGTGGGATGTGTGGGGAGTGGGGCATATGGGAATCCCTTATATTTTTTATGTAGCATATATGTAATCTAAGTAGTTTTTAAAAATAAATAAAAAATATAATAATAAAAAGACAGACAGGTGATTGTATGATATAACAACAGAGAACCAAGGGACAAAATAGATGAAGTAAATAATGCTTATACAGTAATAACATTGAATGTTATTGGCTTGAACTCCCCAATCACAAGACATAGACAGAATGGATAAAAAAATATGAGTCATCTATACATTTTCTAAAATACACTCACCTCTGATATAAGTACATAAACAGCTTAAATGTAAAACGTTGGAAAAAGATATTCCATGCAAATAGTAACTGAAAAAGAGCAGGAGTAGAAAAACTAGTATCAGACAAAATAGATTTTAAATGCCAAACTGTTATAATGGATGAAGAAAGTCATTATATAATAATAAAAGGTGTAAATCACCAAGAAGAAATTGAGGCACATACTGATAAAACTGAAGGGAAAAATAGGTGTCTCTAAATAATAGTTGGAGATGTCTATAAGTAGCTCTCAGTATTGGATAGAACTTCTGGACAGAGGATAAATAAAAAAACAGCATGAGTATTATGATAAATGAACCAGACCTAACAGACATCTATACCCCAAAATAGCAGTAAATACGTTCTTTTCAAGCACTCATGGATACTTCTCCAGTATAGACAATATATTGGTCACAATACAACACTCATTACATTTATAAAGTTTGAAGTTATTCAAAGCCTTTCTCTTGTCATACAGAATGAAGGTGGAAAACAATAATGAATAGAAAAAGGGAAAATTCATAAATATATGGAGATTAAGCAACACACCCATATAATTAATGGGTTAAAGAAGAAATTGCAAGAGAATCCAGCAAATACTTTGAGTTGAATGAAAATGTTAACACAACATATCAAAACCTATTGGAGGGAAGCGGCTGTGGCTCAATCAGTAGGGCTCCCGTTTACCATATGGGAGGCCCCGGGTTCGGTTCCCGGGGCCTCCTGGTGAAGGCAAGCCCTCCCGCACGGCGTGGTTAGCTGACCCAGCGAGCACAAGCAGCAAGGGGGGGATAAATGAATAAATAAATAAAATCTTAAAAAAAAAAAAAAAAAAAGAAGTTTGGAAGCCCAATTATAAAAACAAAAAAAAAAAACTATTGGAAACTGCACAGGCAGTGCTGAGAGGAAATATTATATCCCTCAATACATTATGTACACTCAAGGAATTAATTATTAGGATATAGGTCATCAGAAAATAGAATGAGGTTAGAGAATTGAAAACTGATGGTTAATCTGGGCAGAGTTGGTTAAAAGATTGTTTGTAGTCTTTGGAAATGAATTGAAATGTTCAACACATGTCATCTGTTTGTGATGAGCAGAGATATTATATTGGTATTATAGTGGTTGAAAGGTCGAGCCTAAGGACACTTAAATTACTAGAAGGAAAACTTAAAATGTAACAAGGGACTGTATAGCATAGTGAAACATCAAGTAAAATACAAATATGGGTGATAGTGCAAATGTAAAACTGTTTGTACAAAATATAAATACTAATAAAATAGAGAGAAGGAAACAGAATAGCAGCTATGTACAGTAGGGGAAGCAGAGAAAGATTGAGAGGTTATGAGTTTTCTTTGGATGTTTATGTTTGGATTTTGATTTTTAGTTTTATTATTATTATTGGAATAATGAAAATGCTCTAAATGATGAATGCACAACTATGTGATTATAGGGAATACCACTGATTGTACACTTTGGATGGATTTATCCTTTATTAAAATGTATCAATAAAGTTGCTTTGTTAAAAAAAAAAGAAATCTAAAATTGAAGATATACCTGCACACCTGGAAACTAGGAATAAACAAAAACAAAACAGCAAATGAATCCTCAATCAAGCTGAAGGGAAGAAATAGTAAAGATCAGAGCAAAATAAATGAAATTGAGAACAAAAATCTATAGAGAGAATAAAAAAAACAGAGATCAGTACTTTGAGATCATCAAAATAAAAAAAAAAACCCTTAGACTGACAAAGAAGGAAAGAGAAAAGATGCAAATAAGTAAAATCAGAAATGAGAGGGGGACAGAAATAATAGAGAACATAAAGATAACATAAACAATCGTGTGCCAAAAAAACTAGACTATGTAGATGAGAGAGACAAATTCCTAGAAACACACAAACCACATACATTGACACTAGAAAAATAGAAGACTGCAACAAATCAATCAAAAGTGAAGAAATTGAAAGAGTCCTCAAAAAACCTCCTAAAGATAAAAAACCCAGGACCAGATGGCTTCCCAAGTGAATTCTACCAATCACTCAGCAATGATCTAATACCATTCTGCTCAAGCTCTTCCAAAAAATTGAATGGAAAGAATGCTACCAAACTCATTCTGAGAAGCCAACATCACCAAATACCAAAACCAGATAGATATACTATGAAAAAAGAAATTTACAGACAATAACCCTAGTGAATATAGATATGAAAATGCTCAAAAAAATACTTGCAAACTAAGCTAAATATATTATTTAACAATGTATAATTACATTTATATAAAATGGCTTCCACTGGCACCGTTTGAGTGTGGTATTGACACTGCTGAAGGTGATAAATGTCTTGACTCTCCACTATTTCTCCTCTGACAGTACCTCATAAGGAAGGGAGAGAGATGCTTCTTTTTTACCACCAGTGGAAGTTAGTGTCCAGGCTTTCTCATCTGGTCTCCACTGATGCTGGAGGAAGGGGACTCATTACCTAGTGGAGGTGAACACTCTGCTTCCCAATTTGGTCTCCTCCAACACCACCTCAGAAAAGAATTTGGAGTGCCTTGTTATAGCATGGAAAGGGTGGATGTCTATACCTTCCATTTAATCTTTTATGCTCAAGGTGGCTGTGAGCTAGTTTTTTTTTTACAGTGGCATGTGAATGGAGAAGTGCATTTATTGTGTTAAAGTGTTCAGATTTTAGACTGCCCTTTTCCTTATTCTCTGACTTCAGAGGACAATCTTTTGTTGGGGCTTATTTTATCTACACCCATTGGCATTTTCAGCTTATATGTGCCAAAAAGAAATCCAGGGAATTCCATATCATATTTTATCTTATGTCCCAAGTTCCTAGCCAATATGCCACCTTCTCTCCACCTATGAATGTTTTCATTTTTTATTAATATATAACGTCCAAGTTTTTTTAGTTTTAATTCACAAGAGGAATAGGGAAAGGGACATATCTCCACCTTCCTGGAAGCTGAAGTCATTTTTGGACAATCTTATGTGACCCTGGTGAGATTTTCTATATACCACTAATATCTAAACTATGGGACTCATTCCATTGTCAAAAACAACATCATGGACATAGACATGGTTTGTGCAAACAAGAGAGATGGAGTTTCCTGCCAAGCTATGCAGCAATGGACTATACAAGTGGAATACTAAGAGTACTTATTGTGTCTCTAGGAGCAACTTCTGAGTAAGTTAAATATTCATTGAGATATACATCAGCACATAAGTCCTCTATTTGGCTCAATATTTTTCCCATGCAATTTTGTCTAACTTTTAAAATAATTTCAAATTTATAGAAAAGAAGCAAGCTTCAAAAGAGTAATTTTTTTCTGAACCAATTGAGAGTAATTTTTATATGTGAACTTTCAAGATTTTGAAATAATTTAGTGTGCATTACCCTCAAAGAGAGGAAGTTTTTCTAAATAACCATAGGGCTATCAGAAAAATCAGGAAATTAGTACTGATATTATTGTGTAATCCAAATATCCCAGTGATTATCAACACTTTCCATGTTTCTATCATAAAATAATCAACATGTGTAAGAAATTAAACAACATGAATCAGCAAGATGCCATTCTTCCTCATGAGATGTCTTGATGACTGGTTACTACAGAGCCTATTCACTGTATTAATTTAATTCAAAAATCCAATGAATTAGCTCTCATTATCTATTTATTATTCTCAGTCTATTTATTTAGCTATTAATAACTATCTATAATTGATATTCTTCCATTGTGCTTTTACATGTAAACATAAACTACATTTTTGTAATACCAAAATGTACTAAAACACTGTAAAAGAGTTCAGACAAACAGTACCATCTGAGGGAATAGTCTCCACAAGTCTGCCCTCTCTACAGACACCAGCTGTAAGTTCAGGGTAGCCCAGGGCCACCCTCACTCAGACCTGGTGGTTACAAATTTTGGGGTTCCTAAGACCATGCTTAAGCTCAATAATCTACTAGAACAACTCTCAGAACTCAGGAGAGTGCCGTGCTATACTTAAAATTCCAGATTTATTATAGCTAAAGGATACAGACACATAGAAAGGAATATGGGAGGCATTCAAACACAAAGATTTCAGTTGTCCTTTCCCAATGGAAACATGGACGGGACTACCTCCTTTGAAGAAAAAGATGTCTGATAGTACACACTGAGTATTGCCAGCCAGCAGAGCTCACCCAAGTTTCTGGTGTCCAGAGATTTTAATGGTGCTTAATATCATACTACTCACATGACTGTTCTTTAGTCTCTATCCTCTCCAGAGTATGGGAGGTTGGAACTTATATGGTTGTCCCAAAGCCTCCATAATATACCACATTGTTAGACTATCTAGGGTTAAAGCCCCCAGGAAAACAAAGATACTATTATCAAATAAGACACTCCTAGGCCCTAGAGATTACTTCCCTGTAGCCAAAGGCAAAGGTCAAATCTCTTTTCGGGCAAGGACACATTTTTTTATGCGAAATTTATTATACAAAATGTATAGTGTTTAAAAGTAACTTGTTAAAAATGTGTAGATGTTATTTGAAAAAACAAGTCTTGTCCATTTTTCCCTAAGACGCAAAAGTAGTTTTGAATAAATACAGAAAGGAGAGTACATTGCCCTGTGACGGAAAAGTCAAAGAACTCAAAAAATACTGCCCAGTCAGACTGCTAACAACATTTCAAGTAATGAAGCCTTCTAACCAATGCCTAGATTTGTACTTCTGGCCTCTGAAACCATGAGACAATAAATTCCTTTTTGTGTCACATTCAAGCTGGATGGACCCCAGAAGATCATGTTCTCAGAGCCATTCCTGTGCATGTAAAACCTACTTTTGGTAGGACCTTTTGATTAATTTATTTCAGTTAGAGTCCTTTGATTAGATTGTGGGACACACAGAGTGGGTCTTAATCCTCTTACTGGAGTTCCTCTATAAAATGGGAGAACCATCCAGTGACACAAAGAAAAATCCCTAGAAGCTTAGAAAGAAGACCTTGGGAGCCAGAAGTTGAAATCAATAGAACACAGAAGATGAAAAGAGGCCACTGAAGCAAGAAACTGAAAGTGAGACCTGGAGGAGAGGAGAGAGATGAGTAGATACCAACATGTACCGGATCACACAGAGATGCTAACTGGGAGAGAGAAAGCAGCTCCTGATGATGCCTTGATTTGGACATTTTCATTGTCTCAGTAATATAAACTTATAAGTTAATAAATTCCCTTTGTCAAAGCCAACCCATCTTGTTATATTGCCTTGGTAACCTCTAGCAAGCAAAAAACACCTTTATTTCAGTCAATCCATTGTTTGGTATTTTCCATAGCAGCTGAGAAACTGAGACAAATATTTATTTATTTAAAAATATATTCAAAGTATGTCATAAAAGGAAAAGCAGAAAGAAATATGTAAGATTATATATGTTATCAGAAAATGAATTATGCAAGTATAAATTATATTTTTTGAGACTGGTGTGATTCCTTGGCTGCATTTCATTCATTGCTCCATGTGTCTCAATTTCTTAGCCTTCATTGTATGTTTTGGGTATTACTTCTTGGAAGCCCATCAGCCAAAATCTAAAAATAAATAAATAAAGAGTGCATGTATTAGTCATCCAAAGGAGTACTGATGCAAAGTCCCAGAACTATTTATAAAGGATATTTATTTTGGGTAGAAGCTGACAGTTACGAGGCCCAAAAGAGTCCATCTCAAGTTACCATAAGAGGTATTTTCTTACCCAATGTCTGTTACCACATGTTCATGCAAAATGGCAGGTGATATCTGCAAGGGTTCAGCCTTCCTCCTTCCTCTTAGACTCCATGGTCCTGTAGGCTGCCATAAGGCTTATCATTCACTCTGGGGCTCATTTCTTTCTGGGCTAAGCTGCTCTGTTCTCTCCACAAGGTCAGCTGTAGACTATCAGGCTCATCTCTCCTCCCGGGGCCATATCTATGGGGCACTCTTCCTGCATATCTGCTTCCATGTTCTCCTCCTTTCACTTACTTCCCTGTCTTTGATTGAGCATCTGTTTATATACCCCACAAAGGGGGTCAGGGACTCAAACTGAGTCACACTAATGATGTGGTCAATTAAAAGCCCTAAACTTGATTTAATAAAACAAACATAAAACCTCTGATTCTTTTGTTAAGTATCTGACTTAATCCTATTACCAGAGATAATGAAATTAAGTCACAGAGGGAGAAAGCCACAGGAGGCCTTTGAAGCTGAATATCAATGTAACCTAGAAGAGAAGAGAGAGACAAGGAGACACAACAATGTGCTTTGCTATGTGACAACCTAAGGACCAAGGATCACCAGCAGCCAGCCTTAGAACACCACACTCTTTGGGAAATAAGCATCACCTTTATGATTGCTTGATTTAATATTTTTCCCAGCCACAAACCATGGGAAAATACATTCCCATAATTTAGCTTGACAATTTTCATGGTATTACCATGAGCAGACCAGGAAATTTTGGAAATTTTGGTAGCAGGAAAGTGAGGTGATGCTATAGCAAATACCAATAATGTAGAAACAGCTTTGGAATTGGGTAATGGATAGAAGTTGAAAGAATTGTGAGTTGCTTGATAGAAAAAGCCTGTCCTTCCATTTTTTTTTTTTAAAGATTTTATTTATTTATTCATTTATCCCCCCCTTGCTGCTTGTGCTCGCTGGGTCAGCTAACCACACCGCGTGGGCAGGCTTGCCTTCACCAGGAGGCCCCGGGAACCGAACACGGGGCCTCCCATATGGTAAACGTGAGCCCTACTGATTGAGCCACAGCCTCTTCCCTGTCCTTCCATTTTTGTATTGGAATCAGATAACTTCTTAAGTTTCATTGGTCCACAATCAGAGGAGAATTGTGTTCCAGGAAAGAACACATGCATAAATGATTGTAATTAGACTTTATACTTCGCATTGTTACAGAAATGACATAAGGTTTTAGAGATGTTATTATGTAATGAATGCATTGCATGTAGAAAGAACATTTCTTTTTGGGGAACACAGGGTGGAATGCAATGGATTGAAACTGTATCTACCCAAGAAGAACATGTTCTTAAAATTAATCCATGTGTGTGGCTGTGAAGTCATTGTAAGTAGGACTTTTTGATGAGATTAATTCAATTAAGCTGTGGCCCACTCCAATAAGTATTCCTCTTAATCCTAATACCAGAATCTTTTATAATCAGAATGAAATTGAGATACAGAGAGAAAAAGCAACAAGAAGCAAAAGCTGTACATTAATGGAACACAAAAAAGGAGAGAGAGACAGGGAGACACCACCATATGTCTTGCCATGTGACTAACTAAGGAGCTAGGCTCACCAGCAGCCAGCCCCAGAATATCAAAGTCTTCAGGAAAAAAGCATTGCTTTGATGATGTCATTATTTGGACTTTTTCCCAGTCTCAACCTGTGAGCATATAAATTTCCATTGCTTAGCCTGACCCATTTCATGGTATTTGCTTGAGTAGCAGCCCAGGAAACTAAAATAAGTAGTTTTATGTAGAAGACAAAAACTTATAAGAAAAGATAACCGGCTTCTTCATCCCATACTTTTGTCAAAATTCTTTGTAATCTTGGGGAACTAACTTGATTTATCTTTCTTTCTTTAAAATATGTAAAATACTTTAACCTGCTACTTAAATAAACCCTACTGCTCTTATCAGAACACAGTCCTAAACTATGCTCTGAGGCCTCAGAGCATGGCTATGAACACACTGCCACAAATAGAAAACATCTGTAATCTTTTAAGATGCCAGAAATGATACTTATTTCTTCAAATATGAATAGTCTGGGAAATGGAAAAATATGATTATACTGACATAAGAGTGAATAATGATTGAAGTTTGGTCCTTGTGTAGCAACAAGGAAATTCTGAAGTATAACAAAGACATTTTTGTTCTCAAAGAGGAGCTAGGAGTCCTAAGAAAAAAGGTAAATTATATGCACAGACATAGATAGGAGATTAGAGGAGTCCTGACAACAAGAGGAAATTTTCTTCTGGTTGTATTTCCTTAGTGAAAGAGTGAGCTCATTAATCATATTAAAGTGAGGATAAGCCTGGAAGCATTTGAAGTTTTACAGAGAGAAGAAGATGAACTAGTTATTTAGGTAAGTTAGGGGCTGAATACATTAGGAATGTTAAATAAAATTGAATGGTATTACTAATAAGCAACCATGATTTTGGATGAAGCTTGTCAGCGTGGTTATATTATTCCTTCCAGCCTCATTCAGTTATGTGGTTGCAAAATTAAAGCAGATTGGTAATTGAATTTAACCAGAGCTGGGATTTGACTAGGTAAATGATAAAGGTACAAATAAACAAGTGAATGGATGGCTAATGGAAGGGAGTGAATATAATGATTAGTCAAGGAATCAAAGCTGGATCAGAAAGTGATTGAAGATTTCACAGTGTAGATGAGAGAAAAAAGATGGTAGGATTAATGGAGTACAAATCCAACAGAATGGAACAATCAATGGAATGAAAAGAACTAGAGACAATTAAATGAAATTGTTAGGGAGTCATGAAAACCAGAAGAAATGGATTTTTATTATAAGATTTTAGTGGATGATCTAAGTTCATCCCCTAAGTGACCTGAGTTATGGAGTAAGAAAATATGCATGAGTGAAAGACTATGAATTGAAAAGCCAGGGTCCTGTAGGTATTACCTAGGAGGCAGCAAAATCATAAAAACTCATATAGATTGAATAGGGTGGCAGTGAGCAAGGAGTTCAACACTTGAAGGAATGAGGTAGAGTGACCCTGAGTATATTTAGTAATCCTGACTTAAATTTGACTTTTACTTTTAGATCACTAGCATTCATTTAAAATCTTTATGACTAGTCAAAACCTTTGGAATCTTTGGAAAAGCAACCAATCTTGTGTATGTTTGTAGAAAGGTCAAATATATTTCATGGATATGAAAGTCTAAAAAATAATTACTTTGGGTCTCCTTTAACATAAAAATGTACCATCATAGGAGAAGATCAGACACATTTCTTTTCCTGAAATCAACATCAAGTGCAAATTTCCAGGAAGGAGAAAAAGTGCAAAAGGCAATCCTGAGTAAATAAGAAGGAAAGACAGGATGCTGGAAGACCTTGCTGATGCTGATACAATATGCTCTCTTTAGTTTTGTTTGCTTTATCCTCTAACTGACCAACTGATTGATGTATTCACATCATTTCTGGCAGCAGCTGAACTTTTAGTGCCTGGTAGTCATTAAAATTAGTATCCTAGGTGATCTCAATATGCAGAAGTCATGCTTTTTTTAGAGGTTTTTCTAGAAGTTGTTCTGACTCAAACTTTATTATGTACTGTTGATGCCAAGTTAAGGCATCTATTTGATAAAAAGTAAATTGACTACCATTGCAGAGCCTTCATTTTATAACCACACTCTGAGTATTAATAACATAAAGAACTGTTCAATTGTTGATCTCACACAATCCCTCTTCTCAGACTTATTTCTAGAGATTACTGGAGACATTGGGGTGTATATTAAAAATTATAAACTAATCTAATTTTGACTTGAAATTTTTTCTGCTTTACAAATGAATCTGAGGATTTATACCTAAATTCATGAGAAACCAATAAAAAAGAAAGGGGTGAAAATGAATTGCAGTTTTCAGTACACACTGAAGGGGACTATTTTAAAGTTTTAATGTAGCTTTCACCAATCAGAAGAGAAGTCAGCTTTGTGGCAAAATCATTTTTTGAGCAATTCAGGATTAAAGAAGATGCTCAAAAATCTATTCTGTTTTATCTCTAAGAATATTGAGAAGTTGATAAATCCTGCAGTAATAAACACCCCATACTTTCCTATTTGCAATCTATTCTAGATTCTCTAAGAAGTTTGATTAGCTAAGAAAAATATGACAAACCTGATTCTAATTGTTCCTTCTTATTACAAAAGTTCTAACTTATTTTAACAGAATATATTATTTCTTCTGTGTTTTCTCAGAGAGGGAAATCTTCATCTTCTTTGAAATATCAATTTGTTACCATAAATGTACCTAGTCATTAAAACCTCTTTCTTTCTATAGGAAGATTTATTCTGTTAAGAATTCCTCCACTGACTTCATGCAGAGGGGAGATAGGGTGAGTTTAATGATAGTGTGTAAGGAGTGGTTTGCTTTGCATGGTAATTATGTCTGCTTGTTTGAGGAAAATAATTAGTCTTTTCTCCTTCTAGCAAAACATCTGCTTTTATTTCTCATATTCCACTATAATTACATTTCTAAGCATTCCTTCTAATTTATGTTTTTTTCCTCTTTCTCATTTTTATATATTTTTTTCTTTGTAACCTTGTATGGAAAAGTGATTATTATACTCTCAGCTAATGAACCATTTTCTTCTCATTGTTTTCATTGAATTGCATTTGTAAATAGTGAATCATTCACCATTCATTATTACTACAGCTGCAATTTTCCTGTTGATTAAAACCTATATATTTACATTTAAAACATTTTCCTACAAAAGAAATGTTCTACATTATATGACTGAAGTATAATATTTAAATTTAAATAAACTTAGAAATAAAAAATTGAAAATTGCCATTTAGTATTATATAGTATGAATCAATGTCATAGATATAAAAATTTGCTATGAAATTAGGATTTTCTTTTTGTATATTAACAATGTTGAACCTTACCTGAGCACCATGATCATCAACAAAAGTAATGGTTAAGAAATCCTCCTCCAATACACCTTTTATGTTCCAGAAAATGGTTTACTGAAAAGAACCATCTTTCCTTATATAACTTAAGTAAGTCTTATGGATGATCACCTTGTTTTTCTATGACAAGATCTTCTAAATTTCCATTCTTCACCTCAGAAATGATTACCTGAATTGCTTGTTCCCTTATATTGAGATCAAATTCTTTAAGAGCAAATATGCAGGTTGGAAATTCCAGTATAAGTTGATGTTGAGGTCTTGAGGTAAAAAAAGATTTCTCACCACTGGAACCTGAAGATATTGCTATTAAAACCTCCAATTAATTGGATGAAACCCACCACTTTTTGAGTGTAATCTACTTTATATAAATTCCATGGATTGTAGATGCTATTCCATCTACAAAACATCTCCACAATAACAACATGACAATTATCTAACCAAATAACTGGACATCATAACTTAATCAAGTTGACAATTCATTCCTTCTCAATATGGCCTCCATACACACGTTATTAAATCATATTTAATTTATAATAAAATATAAAAAAGTTATTATATTACTTTACATGATACAACTATCCTGAATACAACAGGAAATATACTAATTCTTTCTTAGAGGAGGATTCAAACCGTTGAGTGATATTCACTCTTGTCCTTGACACCCTATAATTTAAAGTTAATACAACTTATATTATATGATAAAAGGATACAAGAGAGAAGAAAAACAGGATATTCATAACAAAACAAGGAAGAAAATACTCATAAAATCACAGTCTTCATTTCTTCAACTGGTCACATGGTCACAGTTGGTATTTGTAACTACATTCTTCCTCAACCTGTTCATAATTCATTTGACTGCAGCATCTCAGCTGATTGTGATTGCTAGAGGGGTGACCCCAACCTTCATTTCTAAAGAGTCTGGGTCATTAGCATTTTGGCTGAATTAGGTTGTTGTGTATGAACAAGATTTCATTCCCTCCATAGGAATTAACTTTATGATCATGTTTTCTGAGGTACTTAGTTCCAAGAAACTATAGTCTATCCTCTGGAGACCCAAAAAAGGTATGTTCTCAGGAAGATGGATTTTAGAGGGGTGAAGGGATCACTTCTTTCCCAGAAAATATAGCTATATACTGGGAGAGACAATCTGGAGATCATCCCTTGGGCTCAGGACACCCAGAAAAGGTGAGCTACTACCCAAAAGAGGGTGTAAAAGCAGCAGTGGGTGCCAATCTCCACACCTATTGAACAAATAGCAGTCTGTGGATTGTAGTGAATGTAGTCTGAGAGAGTTGCAGGGTCCTCTTCCTTAAGAAAGGAAAGAGGAAGGGACACTGCCTAAAGCAATTTCAGACTTTGGGCAGTGAACTTGGTCTACTGCATTAGAGGGTATATGAGTCAGCCAAAGGGGTGCTGATGCAAAGTACCAGAAATCTGTTGGCATTTATAAATGTATTTATTTGAAGTAGAATCTTACAGTCACAAGGCCCTAAAGAGTCTAACTTGAGGTACCAAAAGGGGTACTCTTTCACCCAGTCAAGATGGAGTGTGATGTCTGTGAGGGTTCAGCCATCCTTCTTCCTCTTAAGGCTCCATGGTCCCAGCTTCTTCCAATATTAGCTGTAGGTTGGGATAAGTCTCTTCTCTCTCCTGGAGCCTTTTTCTCTCTGAGCTCAGCTGCTCAGGGCTCTGGTTTCAGCAGCTGCAAACTATCATGTGAACAGATTATTTCTCCTCCTAGGGCTTCTGCCATGTCTAATGGAGCCTTCACACTTTCCTCACATATCTACTACTCTGTGTTCTCCTTTTCTGTGTATTTACTTCACTGTGTGAGTCTGTTCTATATCCACTAAGGGGGTGGGGCTCAACCCTGCATGCTCTAATGGTTTGGTCAAATAAAAGCCCTATTCATAATTTAATCAAGTGAAATCTCTGAACCTAATACAATCTAATATGCCCAGAGTAACAGACCGGTTTACAAACACAATCCAATATCTATTTTAGGAATTCATAAACAATATCAAACTGCTACAGTGGGGTAGCACATTTAAAGGGCAGGTGGGGTAAAAGCATTGCTTGCACTGAGAGCCACCAAGGAGCTAAAGATAATTTGCTTCTCAAGCACTGTGCCTACTGTGCTATTCTGGTTGCTGAGCAGACAGAGGGAGGGAGGGTATGGCTGGCAAAGGGTGGAAAACAGCTTCTGAGAAAGTTTGATCATGAGGCCAATCCTGAGGATATTGTTTCTGCACCAACCACATGCCCAAGGAGTTATTCTGAATGCATTCCCCACCAAGTATCTGGGGTCTAAGTCTGCTGACAGACTAGAAAACTGCATAAAAACGGAAACAAAAATAAATAAATAAATAAATAAATAAAAGAGGCAAGCAGGTGTTATACTGCATCCTCTCCAAGGCCTTTGGAAACTGTCCTGTACCCCATTACTGAGTTCTTGGGCCTTGTTTCAGAAGTTAAACAGGGGTAGTCCTTTATATTTAGAACAAGTTAATCCATAAGTCAAAAAACTGTGGTAACATACAGCTACTTAGTAAATTCCCAGGCAAGAAAGAGAAACTGAACATCAGAGTAAACTCAGCACCAGAATCAGATGCTGAGACATAAGCAAATATTACAATCCATAATAAGTAAAGGAAGATATGACTCAGGCAGAGGAACAAATCAAATCTCCAGATGAGACATAGGAATTGAAGCAGCTAATCAATGAGGATCATTCAAATCTCCTAAATCAAATCATGGAGTTTAAGGAAAACTTGGCTAATATATAAGAAACATTAAGAAGGCACTGAATGAGGACAAAGAAAATTTTAAAATCCTGAAGACAAAAGAAACAGAGCTTATGGGAATGAAAGACACAATAAGTGAGATTAAAAATACAATATAGATATACAACAGCAGATTTGAAGTCATGGAAGAAAGAATCACCAATGTAGGGGAAAGAACAAAGGAAATTAAAGAAAGGAGAACAGAGAGAGAAATGAATGAGGAAAAAATTGTCTCAGGGAATTGAATGATATCATGAAGCACAACAACATATATGTTGTGGAAATTCCAGAAGGAAATGAGAAGGGAAAAGTGAAAGAAAGAATATTTGAGGAAATAATGGCTAAAAATTTTCCACCCCTCATGAAACACATTAATATATGTTTCCAGGAGCACAACATACTCCAATTACAATAAATACAAATAGACCAATACCAATATACATACAATGCAGAATGCCAAATGAGAAAGAAAAAAAATAAATTCTGAAAGCAGCAGGGGCAAAGTGAAACATCACATACAGGGGATGTCCAATATGACTTAGTGCAAATTTTCTTCAGAAACCATGGAGTTGAGAAGCAACTGGTATGGTATGATATAACTAAGGTCAAGAAAGAGAAAAACTGCCTGCCAAAAATATTTTATCTGGCTAAACTCTCCTTCAATTATGATGGTGAGTTTAAAATGTTCACAGATAAACACAAACTAAAAGAATTCATCAACAGGGATCCAGCTCTGTAGGAAACACTAAAGGAGTTCTGAAGCCAGAAAAGAAAAGAGAAGAGAGAAAGCCTTGGAGGAGAGTTTAGAAGTGAAGATTTCAGAAAGGGTTACCAAAAAGGTTTGAAAAAATCATGAAAATATGATATGTCATATGAAAATCAAAGAATAAAATGGCTGAAGTAAGCAATGCCTTTATAGTAATAACACTGAATGCTAAAGGATTAAACACCCCAATCTAAAGACTTAGGCTGACAGAATGGATAAGAAAACATGAGACATCCATATGCTGTCTTCAGGATGCAAATAGATTGAAAATAAAACGTTGGAAAAATATATCTCATTAAAATACTAACAAAAAGAGAGCCTGGTTAGCCATACTGGTGTCAGAAAAAACAGTCTGTAAATGCAAAAATTGAAAAGAGATGCAGAAGGCCACTACATATTAATAAAAGAGACAAGCAACTAGGAAGCAGTAAAACCAAAAATATCTACACACCAAACCAGAGCTCCCCAAAATTCATGAGGCAAACTCTGCCAAAACTGCAAGGAGAAATAGATACCTCTACAATAATAGCTGGAGATTCAACATGCCACTCATATCAATAGATAGAACAACTAGAAAGAACATCAAAAAGCAAACAGAGAATTTGAACAATATGATAAACAAACTGGATCTGACAGACATATACAAAACATTGTACCATAAATTAGCAGGATATACATTCTTCTCAAATACTTATGGATCTTTTTCTAGGATAGTCCACATTTGGGCCACAGCACAGCTCTCAATAAATTTAAGAAAATTAAAGTTACTTAAAGCACCTTCTCTGATCATAATGAAAAATGAAGCTGGAAATCAATAATAGTTGGGAAAATGGAAATTTTGCAAATATATCGATGCTAAACAACACACTCATAAATAATCAGTAGGTCAAAGAAGAAATTGCAAAAGAATTAGTAGATATCTTGAGAAGAATGAAAATGAGAACACAGTTCAACAAAACTTATGGTATGTAGCAAAAGCAGTGCTGAGAGGGAAATTTATAGCCCAAATACCTATCTTTAAAAGGAAGAAAGAGCTAAAACTGAAGATCTAGCTGCATACCTGAAGGAATTAGAAAAAGAACAGAAAACTAATCCTAAACCAAGGTGAAGGAAAGAAATAGTAAATATCATGGCAGAAATAAATGAAATTCAGAACAAAAAACAATAGCATCAACAAAACCAAAAGTTGTTTATATGAGAAGATCAACTAAATCAACAAACCCTTTGTTAGACTGACAAGAAAAAAAAAAAAAAAAAAAAAGAAATGAATAGGGGCACATTATGCATGACTCCACAGAAATAGAAAGGATAATAAGAAGATATTATATGAAACTGTAGGGGAAGCGGCTGTGGCTCAATCAGTAGGGCTCCTGTTTACCATATGGGAGGCCCCGGGTTCGGTTCCCGGGGCCTCCTGGTGAAGGCAAGCCCGCCCGCACGGCGTGGTTAGCTGACCCAGCGAGCATAAGCAGCAAGGGGGGGATAAATGAATAAATAAATAAAATCTTAAAAAAAAAAAAAAAATATATATATATATATGAAACTGTATGCCAACAAATTAGACAACCTGGATGAAAGGGACAAATTCCTAGAAATGCACAGAACCTCCATTGACTGTATAAGGAATACAGGAACGCAACAAATCAAGCAAAGTGATTGAATCAGTCATTGAAAATATTCCAAAGAGGAAAAGTCCTGGCCAGATAGTTTCAAAAGTGAATTCTACTAAACTTTTAGAGAAAATTAATATCAATCCTGTTTAAACCCTTCCAAAATTTGAAAAGGAAGCAAAATTATCCAAAACATTTCATGAAGCCAATATGAAACCCTAATTCAACACAGATAAAGATACTGCAAGAAAAGAAAATTACAGATCAATATTTCTCATGAACATAGATGAAAAAAAACAAAATCTCAACAAAACACTTACAAATAGAATCCAGCAACATATAAACCCAAATATACATCATGATCAAGCAGGTTTTATTTCTGGTATCCAAAGGTGTTTTAACATAAGAAAATAAAATTTAAGTAATAAACCACATTAACAAATCGAAGGAAAAAACATATGATAATTTTGCTTGATGCATACAAGGCACTTGACAAAATTCAGCACACTTTCCTGTCAAAAACACTTCACAAGATAAATATATAAGGAAAGTTCCCCAACATATTAAAGGACATATATGAAAATCCTACAGTAAAATATCTAGAAATGAATTTAAACAGGAATGTAAAGGATCTGCATTTGGAAAACTACAAAACATTTCTAAAAGAAATTAAAGAAAGACTTAAACAAATGGAAGGACATTCCAAGTTAAAAATGCATCAAAGACTTAAACATAATTCATGACCATAAAATGCCTAGAAGATAATGTAGGGAAACATCTAAAAGACATTCTAGTGGGGCGTGGGGTGGGGGTCTCTTAAACCTCAAACCCAAAGCACAAGCATCAAAGGAATAAAATAGATAAATGTGATCTCCTCACAATTAAACTCTTCTGCTCTTCAAAGGATTTTGTGAAGAGGGTAAAAAGGCAGCTTACTCAATGAGAAAAAATATTTGGAAATCACACATCCAACAAGGGTCTAATATCCATGATGTATAAAGAGATTCTGTAATTCAGCAATAAAAAGGCAAATGATCCGATTGAAAAATGGGCTAAAGACTAAAAAAAAAAAAAAAAAAAACAACACTTTTCTAAAGAAGAAATACAAATGGCAAAAAAAAACACAAGGAAAATATAATCATCACTGGCTGTGAGTGAAATGCAAGTCAAAGCTACAATGAAATATCATTTCACGCCTTCTATAATGACCACTATTATCAAAACAGAAAACTATAAGTTAGGGAGAGGACGGGGAGAGATAGGAATGTTTATTCACTTTTGGAGGGAATGTAGAATTGTATAGCCACTGTGGCATTTCCTTTTTGTTTGGCATTTCCTAAGGTAGTTAGTTATAGATTTCCCATGTGATCCAGAAATAACGGTACTAGGTATCTACCAAGAAGAACTGAGATCAGTGACATGAACAGATATCTGCACACAGGCCTTCAGAGTGACATTATTCATAATTACCAAAAGATGGGAACAACCCAGGTGTCCATCAACTGACAATTGCATAAACAAACTTTGTTATATTTACATGATGTAGGAATAAATGAAGTCATGAATCACATGACAACATGGATGAACCTGGAGGATATTATGTTGAGTGAAGAAAGTCAGGCACAAAAGGACAAATATTGTATCATTTCATCATTATCATCTAAACCTAATGAGCAGACTCATATAGTTAATAGCTAGAAATCTGTCACCAGAGAATAGAATGTAATTAGAGACTGGAAAGCTGAGGTTTAAGATGTGTAGAAGTGGTAAAAGTTTGTGAATTTTTAAAACTATATATTTTTATTTTTTTAAAAGATACTTTAAAAAGATTACATAAATGTTACATAAAAATATAGAGGGTTCCCATGTGTCCCACTCCCTACATCATCCCCATTTTCCCATATTAACAACATCCTTCATTAGTGGGATACATTCATTACAATTGATGAAAACATTTTGGAGCATTGCCACTAAGCATGGATTATAGTTTCCATTGTAGTGTACATTGTCTCCCACACAATGTGTAGGTTATGGCAAGATATGTAATGTCTTGTAGCTGTCATTGTAATATTATTTAGGACAATTCCCAAGTCCCAAAAATGCCCCCTATTATACCTGTTTTCCCTCCCCCTCTCCTCAGAATCTCAGGTGGCCACTGCCTCTACATCAATAATATTTCTTCCATTGATAGAATCACAATAAGTCTATAGACGAATACCAATAAGTCTACTTTAGTCCATAGGATTCCTCAGTCTTAAGGATTCTGGGATGGTAATGCCCACTCCACCTCTAATTGAACAGAGGTCTTTGATCCCATGGGGAAGATGGGTGGGACCTCTTGCTTGTAGTTGTAGACTCTCTCTGTTCTTGGGATAATCGTATATCATCCTCTCCTTGATAGTTTTACTGGGTGAGTCCAATGAACTAGAGAGTAGGTATTGCAACTCTGTTGAGATTCAGGGCCCAGGTGGCACATGCACAGCCCAAAGATTTTAGTCTCTTGGACATACACCTATCAACCCTAGTAGTAATTATAGGTTCAAATAGAAGTGCCCTTTTTAAGTAGCTATTTTTAAAATTACCATTGTGTTTCAATCTTCTAAACCTGAAACCTGACTTATCTTAGTGTATGATTTTACTTAGTGCAAAGATCTAAATTTTAAAAATATTTTTTAAAAAGATACTTAGATTACATAAATGTTACACAAAAAATGTAGGGATCCCCATATGCCCCACCTCCCACACCACCCAAAACCTCCCACATAAACTTCCTTCATTAGTGTGGCACATTCATTGCAACTGATAAACACATCCTGTGGGCTTTGCCATTAAGCATGGACCATAGTTCACATTGTAGACCACACTCTCTCCCACACAGTTCTGCATGTTATATGATGATATAAAATGGCCTAGATCTGCCATTGCAATGTCACTCAGGACAATTCCCAAGTACCAAAAAAGCCCCTGTATTACCACTGCTTTTCCCTCTCCCTGCCCCGGGAGCCTCCAGTGGCCACTGGCTCCACATCAATCTTGTAATTTCTTCCATTGCTTGAATCACAATATGTATATATTAGAATACCAGTAAGTACACTCTAGTCTATAGCTCTTCCCCCTATCCTGAGGAGTCTGTGGTGGTGATGTTCACTCCACCTTCAATTGAGAGGGGGCTTATATCCAATGGGGAAGAGGGATGGTATTATCCTGCCTGCAGCTGCAGACTCTCTCCATTCCCTGGGATGGCCGTTGCCCATCATCATCTCCCCGCCAGTTTATACTGGGTGAATCCAATGAGCCGTAGAGTAGTAATTGCTGTTCCACCAAGGTTCCGGGCCCAGCTGGCACATGGAAAGCTCAAAGACTTGAGTCTAGACATACACCTACAAACTCCAGCTGCAGATGTAGGTTTAAATAGGAGGGAGAGATGAGCCATGTACAGGGACGACATGATTTAATTTAGAGGAAATGGACAAATTCCTAGAAACTCACAAGCAGCCTACATTGACGAAAGAAGAAATTGATGAACTGAACAGTCCAATTACAAGTAAAGAGATAGACTCAGTTATCAAAAACCTCCCAACTAAGAAGAGCCCAGGACCAGATAGCTTCACAGCTGAATTCTACCAAACATTCTGGAAAGAGCTGACAGAAATCCTGCTTAAGCTCCTCCAAAACATAGAAGTAGAAGGAATATTGCCTAACTCATTCTATGATGCCAACATTATCCTAATACCATAGCCAAACAAGGATACCACAAGAAAGGAAAATTGTTATTGCAATTCATGCAGAACAATTCCAATGTACCAAAAATACTCCATGTTACACCTATTCTTCCCTCTCCCTTCCATCAGAGCCTCTGGTGACCACTGTCTTTAAATCAATGTTACAAGTTCTTCCATTACTAGAGTAATAATAATTCTTCCTTTGTCCATGGTTGCATTTCCCCTTAAATTTATTCATTTTTGGATGGAGATGCCCACTCTACTTCCAATTGAGAGGGGGCTTAAATCCTATGATGCAGATGGGTGGAACTGTCTTATTTGCCATTGTAGATATTCTCTATTTCTACAATGGGCATTTTCCACCATCATCCATTTGTTAGTAGCCCAGGATGTGTTTGATGAATTGGAGAGTAGGTGTTGGCTGTAACTTTCCTGAGATTAAGGGCTCAATTGGAATATAGATAGTCAGAAGAATTAACTCTCTGGGACATGTATTTAATGGGTATAATGCTAATTATATGTTCAGATAAATGGGTCATAAGGACCATGTGTAGGATACTTATAAATGAGTCCAACTCCAATACATTGGGAGGATGTTATCATATATTCCAAGGTAAGGCCTACTGGCAGCATGGCAAATTCCTGGGCTTGTATGTACTACCTATAGTGACCAGATATCTCTAGAGCCCTCAGGAGACTACTTGCTTGAGGCACTGTTTACTGCGGCAATAAGTGATATCATCCTAAGACATGCATAATTGTAACCTCAGAAAGATCTCCTGACTCACTTTGAAATATCTAAGCCATACAAACTCTTTGTATTGAATATTTCCCCCTTTTGTTCTAGTTCTTCCAAATGGATTGCTACATGAGCTTGGTAATAATCCCTCAGTGCCAAGGTGGCTCATCCCTGGGAGTCATTTCCTACACAAGGGGAGATTAGTGAGCGTATATGCTGACTTTGGCTTAGAGAGAGGCCACATTTGAACAACAAGGAGACTTTAAGGAGGCAACTCTTATGCAATATATAGTACTAGGCTATGTTTTAAATTCACAAGAACAAGGTTCTTAAGTACAAGCATTATTATGAAGGGCCTGGTGTATTTGTTTGTCCTCTTTCATTAATGTCCTCTATGGATAGGGAAAATTTAGTTATTTTTATGTTCTCTCTGTATTTTCTTACATTTTATGGTGTATTAAAATGGCTAGTAATCTGGAATCTTTCCCCAATCCCAATGCTAGAGTTTAAACATTCAATTGTTCATGTTTAGTATATTTTAATTGCAAGGTTACTTTAAAGATAATGTTTATTAGTTTGATAAAGTCTGTGGGTTTTCTTGTATTCTTAGTTTTCTGGTATTAATTAATATGGGTACATGTTAAATCTTATGAAATTTTTCCTGTACCCACATGCTATGGTCTTTTTTCTAATTTACACTCTTTATATGTGGGATTCATGGATCTATTTTCCAATATTGAACCACTTATGCTTTCCATGTAAAAATCGCAATTGTTCATAATTTCTTAAACTTTGTACTTCTAGATTCAATTTTCTAATACTACCTAAGAACTTTTGTATTATGTTTCTGAAAGATAATTTTTATTTTACTTTTCTGGTATTGTCTGAATTGGGTTTTCTTATTGTGGTATGCTGGCCTCAGAAAATGAGTTTCTGCAAAATATATAACATTGATGCCATTTCTTCTTTAAGAATTTGATTTAATCTGCCAGGAAACCCTCTGGGCCAGGAAATGACTTTTTCTGAGGATTAGTAGGGTATTAGTCATAGTTCTCTAGATAAACAGAACTGATCAGTAAATATTTTGAGATTTTCCCAACTCCTCCCTCTTTGAGTAGCAGCCATGCTGGCTGCTCTACCACGAGCTCGTCCCGACCACCAAGGAGTTCATGAGACAGGTGCTGGAGATCGAGAGCAGCTGGCTCCTGGAGGTGGCTACTACAAGGCCAAGGAGCTGGAGGACGTGCATGCCAAGAAGATGCCCAAGAAGACGGGCAAGACGCGAGAAGAGCTCGGGTAGCAGGGCCAGAGCAGCCCGGAGCCATCCCTTCCGGCTGTGTATTGCCCCGTGTCCGTTAAAATATAAATGTTAATGGAGGAGTTTGTTTTTTCTCAGTAGTTGCTAGGTTTTAGTATACTCATTCTCCTGATTACTAAGAGAGGAAGATAAAATCTCCAAGTATAACTGTAGATTTCTCCATTTTGCCTTTCATTTCTTTCATCTTTTAAGTATTTTGAAGCTCTGTTGTTAGATGTATACATATTTTGGATTGTTATGCCTTCAATGTTAATTATCATTATTATGTAATATCCCACATTGTCAATTTTAATTTTAGTTCATCTAACATTTATTTTGCCTAATAATCATATAGCCACATGTAATTCCTCTTTCTTAGTGTTTGCATTATGTATATATTATGTATATATATTATTTCTTATTAATATACCTATATCATTTTATTTGTTAGGATTTATCTTCAAGACAACATTTAATTTGATCTCTTACAAAGTCAATTCTCACAGTATCTGTTTTTATAGGTCTAAATACACCTGCTAATTTGAACTTACTAAAGGCATGATTTTTCAAGTTTCCTCTTTTTAAAATGTGTTTTTTGCACTGTTTGCTCATTTCCTCTTTCATCGATATGCAAAGAAATAAAAAAGATAAAGCAAAGATGGTTGGATTGATGGTCAGAAATTGGATAAATTAGTTGATGTATAATAAAACAAATATTGCAAATGTTCATTGTTCAAAATAAGGTAATGTAATAGGCAGATATGTGTTCACTGTATAATCCTATCATCTTTATTATATGTAAATTTTCAATGTGAAATGAAATGTACAAGTCAAAATAAATTAGCACTTTTAAAGAAATATGACCAGTTCACTGCATCTTATTAAGATAAGTTTTAGTAATTTCCTAATGGATGAACAGCATATTTCATATGAAGCCACTTTAAAATATCAAAAATAAGAATTCTACGTAACAAAGCATAAAGAATGAAGACAAAATCCTCTACAAAATATGTTAAGGTTTTAAAATATTTTCCTTATTGTTATCTTAAAGCCAAAAGAATAAAAAGATTTCAAAATGAAATACTTAAAAAATTTTTTAAAAGATTTAAAGAGAAATACATATTAAGTTAAACAGAATGTACTATAGAATGTCATTATAAAAAATGACATTAAGTTGTATTCCTTTGAAAAATATAATTATTTTCCAAATTTTTCATTTGTGTGTGCACAAAAATGTGGGACAGTGCAATTAGAAAATACATAGATGAAACAAGTATGCTGAAAAATTGAGAAAATAATGCTATTTTTTGATGATAGATGTGAAATAAAATATTCTAAAAGTTGAGCATTAAAACAGAGACATGCTCATCTTTTCATGGTAATTTCTCATCCAAAGACATTCATGCATTAATTGCTTAGTAAAATCCATGGCAATATTTTTGAAGCAGAGAAAAATATGTATTTAGCCTATAAACACAAAATAAAAGGATATAAAATTGAATATTTACTTTAAGATATATGTTATAACTTCCACATATCAAATATAAAATAATTTTATATATTATTGTATATATTTTTCTAATTTTGAAAAAATATAAAAACTGGTATGAAAAATTATTATGGGTTTCAGATTTTTGCATATTTGTAAATTTTCAATAATTTTATTTGATATAATAGTGATTTTAATATAATTACTGCATGTATTCTGAACATTAATAATTTTGTGCTAGGGTTAAAATGCAATAAATATGCAAAGTTGCCTACCAAAACATTATCCATGTGATATATATTGATTACATCTATATTTCTATTGTTCATCTAATAGCTATCCATGTCCATGTATAATCACAACAAGAATTGTATGTGCATGAATGGTTACAAAACTTAACTATTTCATTTTTTTCTAGCCTATTTAAAATGCTATACTAATGATTAAGAATGATGATCCTATTTGGAAAGTTTGAAACTGGAAATGTTTTAAAATACCTTAATTCAATAAATTCAGAGAAAATTATTATGTAGAAAATTTACAGAACTAAAGATAAGAAAAAGAAAATATGGGAAATAAAGAAAGGAAAGAATGTTAAAAATAAATCTTTTCTTTATATTGATAATAAGAACATGTATGTTCTTCCATTAGAAATGAGATACCAAAATTCAAAGAAACGAAAAAAAACTCTACATTTATCCATGATAAAATAGGCACAAAAGATAGATGTTAAACAGAAGGTTTTAACAAGGGATTTGAGCAAAAAAAAGCCAGAAATATCATATATTCAGCTCCTTAATGTCCACATATAATCTCACAGGCATGTGATGTAACGGTACAAATAAGAAAATAAAAGTAAGATAGGATGTTGTGCAAATAATATTAAAGGCAAAAGGGAACTTGATTGCATAGAAGAGGAAATGTTCAAGAAATTAGGTGTTTCAAAAATGAATTAGACTGTATATAGACAGTGTACAAAAATAATCCCAGTCCACAGGAATCAGATACCACCCCAACCTGTGCCCTTACTATGGACTGCCACTATCATCAGAACATATTGCACCCAGAGGTCCTTGCTGGATCTTGACTGCAACTGATACTTTCTCCAGGATTGGTCTAGTCCTATCTATACATTCCTCTGACATAGACCACATTATCCAGACCCGATAAGACCATATTTGTTTCCTAATTGGGTTTCCTAAACATATTGCATTGGATAACAACCCTGTATTTGTGACCTAAGCCTCACATCAGTGGCCCAATCATTGGACATCCAATGGACTAACCATTCTCTAAAGTCAGAGGGGTGGTTCAGCATTTTGATGGCCAGTTAAAGGAAAGACTTAAAAGACTGAAAGAAGGGCACAAGATAATCCTAGTCTGGGGTACACAACTCAGTCAAGGAATCTGGAATCTTGGTGCAGCATTTCCTTGAATTGGCACTTTTAATTGCACCCTTTGCTGATCAGACTTTCTGTATAGCCCCCTTTCCTTCAATTGTACACATTTCTTTACAGCTACTGGCAAATCGTTCTCAATGAAAGGCCCTGAAATTACTTACCATCCCCTCCAATCCCTATCTAAGACTCAAATAGCTGAAAGAGTAAGATATAAATTAAACACTAAGGGTAGGGAAATTATGAAAGCCTATTTTTAAACCTTCTTTAAATTAAGGATTTTGTGACACTCAATTCTTAAATAAGATTAGTCTTTTTGTTGCAACAGGTATGAAAATGATTTCCTGTAAAAATTATTTATTTTCCTTTTGCATCCAAATTTTCTTGAAAAAGGATCTAGATAAGAGTGGGGAAAAAATATATATATATATATATATAATTTTTATTACAAATGAGACACACTAGTAAGAATAAGAACAAACAAGCATCTGACTATGTGCTGAAGAGTGGGGTCCATTAATGACATTTTTTATAGAAATGCTCTTAGAAACTTTTCCCTTCTCCTTAAGAAAACATCCTCATGCTTCTTTTCAAGCTGTTGTGTGTGTTTGTGTTTGATTAATTGCTAAGGTCACACTTGACAGTGTTGACTATGGGACAATGGAAATAGCTTGAAGTCTTGAACTTTTCCATATAAAACACCTCCAGACCTCATCCACAATTGTGAGACAAAGAACTGATGACAAGGACTATCAAAGCTGATTGAAACTGACTGCCTCAAGCAGTTGTTTGGGACTAAACTAAATTATTGTGAATGGAACAGGAACACTAGGATGAGACCCAATGGTGGGAGTTCATGTTGGTGACCCAATAAGTGTAAATGCCTAATTGATGTTTTCCCTGCTTGGCATGTCCTAACATTATAGGCTCTTTGTTTCCAGGAGGACCACATACGCTCTCTGAGATTGTACTTCTATTTGCACGCTGACTGTTATGACACTATCTTAGCCAGGGAAGTCTTTCTGGTCAACTTTAACTTGCTTTCCAGAGCTGTGCTGTACATCAATCAATGTCTCAGGCCAGGTTAAAAATGTTCATATAAAAATTTAAGGAAGAATACACCTGGCTTCCTAAAACAGACTCAACAGATTGTGATATATTTTCCTGGCTTGGCAATGGTTGATACTCATGTCTACAATCAAATCTCTGGGATTTATCAACCTAATTAGAGCAATTTTGTTCATAGACTCAGTCTTCTTTTGCATTAGACTAATGAAGTGCTTTTCTATAAATCTTCTTAATGTCCCAGCCATTCAGGTCCATGATGGGGTAGCCTAAGTTTCTTGCTCAGATCCTGGAATACCAAAGGGTGGTGTTGAGGAACTCAGCTCCTGGTTATAAATCTAGATGTGATTTTTCAGGGTTGACCATAGGCAATCACAGGTTTTTTCTCAGCATGCCACACAGGGGAAAACTACCCCCCCACACACACACATAGAACTTGTGCATAGCCAGGGCATTGCAATCTCTGAATGGAGTGGTAGCCAAGGACTCAGGAACCCCTGGTCAATCATGATCTTGTACATATCTTCATTCCTATCCCAGGCACCTCTTTCTTAGTCCTCCTTATCAGTGGCCCAAAACCAAAGCCTTCCTCAGGTGCCTCACCTGATATCTTATTGGGGAGAAAATGGTAGAGACATCGAGGACATTTTCTTCAATCTGACTTCTAACTTTTTGAACTACTACTTGTCCCTTTTCCTAATCCAAAGTTCCATAAAATTCCAGAATCTTTTTCTTCAGGGCTCTCACAGCAGTGAGAAAACCTCCTCTTTGCACTGATAGATCTGATTGGCCACTGGTTTTATTAAAATATGTAGATAATGCTTAGGGAATAAGTCTGGACAAAATTATATATTCATTAAATATTGGATAGTATTACTTTATTTGACAGAATTAGGATTTTGGAAATAGTAAATACCAAGCAAAATATGTCTTAGGCACTGGGTATCCACTGAAGTGGTGAATTAAACTGATAGCTAATTTGTATGATTTTTTTAAATAGAGGAAATTTGTAATTTTGAGATTGTCTAGCACTAAACTGAGTTGAGTAGAGAGAAAGTAAAGCTGAGCTGTCATGTTCAGAGGTAGCCAATTAATACTTTCAGAGCGAAAATGGAAGTATATATTATAACCTTTAATCATGTACTGTGATAGTAAAACCCAAGAGGGTAAACTGAGGAAAGATGAAAAAAATCCTTTTATCTAAGTTTGGTATGAAAGTGGTGGCTTCATAGAATGAGATTTATAGTGTTCTTACCTCTTCAAATTTTTAAAAAGAGTTTGAGAAGGTATGGTGCTAATTCTTCTTGAAATATTTGACAAAATTCACCTGTGAAGTCAAGAGGTTTTTCTTTATTGGAAGTTTTTTTGATTGCTGATTCACTCTCCTTACTAGTTTATTGGTTTGCTAAAATCTTCTATTTCTTCAGGATTTGATTAGTGTTTCTAAGAATTTATCCATTTCATCTTGTTTTTCTACTTTGTTGGTGTACCATTGTTCATATTATACTCCTATAATCCATCTTTTTTACTTTTATTTTTATTTTTACTTTTCTTTAAGAAGCTTTAGATTACATAAATGTTACATAAAAATTATATAGGATTCCCATATACCCAACCCCTCCCACACTTTCATACATTAACAACATCTTTCATTAGTGTGGTATATTTGTTACAATTGATGAGCACATACTGAAGCAGTGCTATTAACAGTAGACTATGGTTTACATTATACTTTACACATTACCCTACACAATTTTGTAGGTTATGACAAAATATATAATGGCTTGTATCTGTCATTTCAATTTCATACAGGACAATTCCAGTGTCCAAAAATGTCCCCATATTACACTTATTCTTCTCTCTTCCTTCCCCAAAACCTCTGGTGGCCATTCTTTTATATTTTGTTTCTTTTGTGTTCTTTTTCTCTGCTTAATCTTTGTTACTTTCTTCCTTCTGTTTGCTTTAGGTGTATTTTAATATTCTTTTTCAAGACTGTCCAGTTATGAAGTTAGGTCTTTGATTTGAGATCATTCTTCCTTTTTTATGTTGGCATTTAATTATATAAATTTTTTTCTTAGCTCGGCCTTTGCTGCAGGACATATGTTTTATTATGTTATTATCATTTGCATTCCCTTCAAGATATTTTCTAATTTCCCCTTTGATTTCTTCTTTGATGCTTGGATTGTATAAAATTATATTGTTTAATTTCCACTTATTTGTGAATTTTTCTTTTCTCTCAGGTATTGATTTCTAGATTGAATCCATTGTTGTCAGGCAAAATATATTATAGGATGTTAACATGTCAGAATGTATTGAGATTTGTTTTGTGCCCTAAAATATGGCCTATCCTAGAGAATGAACCATGTGCACCAGAGAAGAATGTGCATTATGCTTCTTTTGAGTGAAGTATTCTATATAGACATGTATGGCTAGTTGCTTTAAAGTATTGTTCAATTATTTTCTTTCCTTATTGACCTTCTGTATAGATGTTCTATGAATTATTGAATGTGATGTATTGAAGATTCATTCTATTAATATAAACCCATCTATTGCTCCCTTCAAATCTGTCAATATTTTCTCCATATATTTTGTAGTTCTGCTGTTAGGAACAGCTATATTTATAGTTATTTTGTCTTCTTGTTGAATTGATCCCTTTATCACTAGATAATGACCTTCTTTGTATTTTGTGGTACACTTTGTGGTACAAAGTGCAGTTTTGACTATTTTATTTGATATTGGTGTAGTTACCCTACCTCTCTTGTGGTTACTACTTGCATGGTATATACATATATTTTTCTCATTTCTTCACTTTCAATCTACTTATGTATTTGAATTTTATGTGAGTCTCTTGTAAACAGCATATGTTTTGGTCATGCCTTTTTTTTAATTTTTATTTTTTATCCATTCTGTCATTCTCTATCTCTTGTCTGTAGAGTTCATTTTATTTACATTTAAAGTAACTACCAATAAATTCAGGGCATTCTTCCATTCAACTATTTTGTCTTTGTAAATATTATACCTTATTTGATGCTCAATTCTTCCATTGATACCTATTTTCATATTCTTGTATTTATTTGATGTTTTTGTATTGCAACATACTGTGTTCCTACTAATTTCTTTCTGAATATATATCAGGTATTGTATTTTTGGTTAATATGTTGGTAAGATTTAACATCCTAAATCTATAACAATCATAATTGATTTGATATCAACATAACATCAATATCATACACCAACACTGTTCCTATACTCCTCTATCCCCAAACTTTTTTCTTTTTTTCAGGCCATGTTTCAGATTTTACATTTGAAAAATGTATATCCCAAACCATCAATTTATCATTTTTATACACTTGCATTTAACACCCTTACCAGAGATCTTTATTTCTTTATACTACCATGATCTAATATCTAGTGTCCTTTCTTTTCTTTCTGAATAACTCCCTTTAGTATTGCTTGTAGGGCAGGGCTATTAGTGTTTAATATCTTCTATTGTTTATTGGGTAATGTCTTAATCTCTCCCAAATTTTTGAAAGAAAGTCTTGCTGGATATAAAATTCTTATTTGACAGTTATTTTCTTTTAGCACTTTAAATATTTCATAGCACAGCATTCTTACCTCCATGGTTTGTGATGAGAAATCTGAACTTAATCTACTGGTATTTCATCATACATAACTCATTGCTTTTCTCTTATGGCTTTAAGAAATATCTCCATGTCCTTGGCATTAGAAAGTCTTATTACTATTTGTCTGGGTATGGTTCTCTTTGAGTTTACCCTGATTGGGTTTCATTGGCCTTCTTGAATATCTTTATTCATATATTTTGTGAAATTTGAGAAACTTTATATCATTATTTCTTTGAATAATCTTTCTGTTCATTTTCTAATTTCTTCTCTTTCTGGGATTCCAATAAGACATATTTTGCTACACTTGATTGTATACTATGGGTCTCATAGGTACTGTTTGCTCTTTTTCAATTATTTTTTCATTTTGCTCAGCAGCCTGAATTGTTTCAATTGTCTTGTCTTCAAGACCACTGATTCTTCTCTCACATCCCTCCTGCTGTTGGAAGCACATAGGATATTTTTCATTTCAATTATTTTGTTCCTCAACTCCTGTATTTCTATTTGGATCTTATGGAGAATTAATAGAGGTTCCCATATTGTTCATTTATTGTTTTACTCATATCAATTCTTTGTTTCTTCATATTTTCCTTTATCTCTTTAAGCATACTGGGGAATTTTTTAAAAGTCTCTGTCCAATAAATCTAAGCTTGGTCCTGTTTGTTGATGATTTCTGGCTTTTTATCTTCTTCCTTTGGATGGGTCATCATTTCCTATTTCTTTGTCTTGTAATTTCAGTTCCATAGCATACATTTTAATATTCTAAAGTGTTATCTGTGGGATTGAGTTACTGAGCTGTTTCTTCTTTAAGTATTTATCCAGTTACAATTTGACAGAAATTTCCTTGAGTACCAGGATCTAATCCAAAGCAAAATCACCTTTCACAGTCTTTGCAAATTGATTTTGATTTGGCTGTATTCTCCCTCAGTGTTAGCCCTGCTATTTGGAAAAACAGCCTGAGGCAAATGTAAATTACAAGATCCTCTTTTTTTATTGAGCCTGCTTGGATCCATGGATATTGCTTCTTTTGCTGGGCATGTGCTTGTTAGCAGTGTTAGGAATTCCAAAACTTACTTTCTACATAAGTTCAAATGAGCTCCACCACTATTCCCTTTCAAATAGGCTTTCGCTTCCTCCTTGGTGTTTTCTTGTGTGACTTAATGCAGGTAGTCCTTTGCACAGGCCAAGGACTTAATTATTTTTCAAACTTTCCCAGCTGTGGGCAAGCAGTTTCTCTTCATTCAGAACAATATAGGATGAGACTGAGGTAAGTACTCCAGCTCATTCCCTTGAATAGTGGAATCTATCTATTCCACTTGATAGATTGAAATTGACACTTGCAGCCCAGTATGTGCACAGGAGCCACATTGTTCTCTCTGGAACAGGGCCTGGGACCCACAATGGCTGGCTCCATCCAACATTCTGGACAGTTTGAGGAAGGGAACTATAAAGGTGTAAGGATTTCTTCTATTGCTATTGAAGTGGTGTTTTCTTTATTTATCACTTACACAATTAATGCAACCCATTAGCTGTTTTTCATAATTTTGAGGCAGTTTACTGTCTTTAAAATTCCTGTGCCACAATTGCCAAAATACAGATGGAACAATGGTCACCCTCATAGAAGAGCCACAGCAATCTGAAGTAACTAATCAAAAACATTCGTTATCAATCAGACCACACACACTTGGGATTTGGAGGACTTTGTCTTTACATCAAGAGCTGCAGTCCACAGTGCTGCACAATGTTCCACCAGACTCTGGATTTTAAAATATTTGATTTACACAGTCCTGCCATTTCAATAATGTGGTTTTAATGGGAGTATTCTTTCCTGGAGCCTCTTTCTCAAACATCTTCCATAATCCTCCCTTCAATTGTTTTTCTACTTTTAATTTTAATGATTTTTGCTCTTATAATTATTATTCCTTTTCTTTCCAAGTTTTTAGTTTTCATTTTTCTTCCTTTCTGGTTTCTATATGTGGAAATTAATATCATTTAATTGAGACATTTCTTATTTCCTAATATATACGTAAAATGTTATAAATTACTCACCCCAAACTGGATTAGAAATATGTCACAAATTTTAATATGCTTTCTTTTCATATTGTTCAATTCTAAATATTTCTTACTTCCCTGGATATTTCACCTTGAAATCATGGATTATTTAGGAATCTGTTTTTTAATTTTCTAGTGTTTGGATGTTTTCCTATTTTCTCCTCAAACGTCATTTAAATGCATTAACAATTGGGAAAATTCTTTTTATGAGTGTTTTTCTTTTTTGTATATTTGAGAAGATTTGTTTCATTATTAAGTGTAGGTTTATTTTGAAGAATATTCCATTTGTATTTAAAATATTTTTTATTATGAATTTTCATAGGAAATGATCCTTAAATGTTAATGATGCATTATGGTTCTAATATAGGGTTTCTGGGCTTTATTTTATTTATTTATTTATTTTTTTCTGGGCTTTATTATACTGATTCTATTGATGACTAAAGGAAGAGTGTTAAAATCCCCACATATAATTGTGGATTTGTCTATTTTGCATTTCAGTTCTGTCAGTTTTTGTTTTATGTATTCTGAAGTTTTTCTTCATTATTTACACATGGAGAATTATGTTTCATGTTTAATTTTTCATCACTATATAATATCTCACTTTGTCAATGTTAATTTTCCTTTCTCTAACATTTATTTTGCTGATATTAATATGACATGCAAATTTCTTTTTCATAGTGTTTACATGGTTTATATTTTAATCATTTTAATTTTAATCTACCTATATTTCAAATGAAATTGTATAGTCTATATTTTGGTCATTTTTAAAGTCAATTTTCACAATATCTGTGTTTTAATTAGTCTAAATATATAATGTGCATTAAAACAAATTTTGGAAAGTTCGGTTTTAATCAAACATTTTATTTCTTTTATGCTGTTTTTCCTAAAATTGTTTATTCCTCATTCCTCTTCATTCCCTTTTGGGCATATTTTTACCACTTTTAATATCACATTGTCCTCTGTCTATTGTTTTATTTGAAAATATTTTATTGTATATTTTTGTTTAACTTTTCATGTTGTTTTAGTTACTCATATATATTTCTATTGCTATGTTAAAAATGCCACAAACCTAGTGACTTATGACATAACAAATTGTTATTTCACAATTTTCAGGGTCAAAAGTTGAAGCATCATTTTGATGAATTTTCTGGTCATCATCAAAGAAGGCCAAAATCAAAGTGTCTTTAGGATTATGTTTCTTGTTCAAAACTCTGCAAAAGAATCTGCTTCCATTTTCAATCAAGTTTTTGACATAAGCTACTTTCAGAGGCTGAACTGTCTGTTTCCTTGCAGGTTTCTAATCAGACCCTCACTTGACATTTTAAAGTCACCTCCAATTTTTCTCACAAGACTTTTTATATGTTCAAAGTCACCAACATTGTGTTGAGTCCTTTTCACATTTCATGTCTTTCTGACATCTTATTCAGCCAGCAGCCAGAGACAGGTGTCTGATTTTAGGGGAACATGACATTACATTGAATTCACCAGATAATTCAAGAAAATAACACTATTTTTTTCAGGATACTATAATTCTTTATTTGATATTATATACATATTTAATTACATTTGTTCCCTTTCCAGCTTCACACATAAGGGAAAATTTCAGCATCTTATAATCCCCAGTTAATTCCACCTTGTATCTCTGACATGATCAAGTTATTTTCCCATGTCCCATAGACACTAAAATCTCCCAGTAGAATACTACAGGGCTATTTTAAAGCCAAATGGACCATATAAAATAAATATGGAAGTGATATCTCATCATATTATCATGATCTGGAAATTAGGGCATAGAATCCATGGTAGAGAATATTTAGACATTTTGCTTAACATAAACATAACAATGCACATTAATTTTCAGTCATCTTAGAATCAATATTTTACCATTTTAAGTGAAATGAAGAAATCAATATCTTTGGCCCTCTATGTTTTATTTGTCTTAAGTTTTAGTATTTGCATCTATTATAACTCCTATGAAACAATGTTATATTTGTGTGCTTTAAATCAAAGTACCCAAGACTTCTTATGTCTTGGGGGACATTCAGAGTTATTTCTCTAATTCTTGCCACCTCCAGAATCAGACTGCTGCTGGGCATTTCCAGGGCCATTGTAGACTTGGGAGACAGACTGAATAGATTTCAGGGTCAAAAGATCTCAAGGTGGAACAGATTTTGGACTGATGCTGCCAAACTGAATATCGCTCCTTCCTGGAGAAGGGATAAAAAGCTTCTTCCTATTCTTACAGAGGTCTTAAAAGCCATCCTAAGCTTCTTTAAAGATGAAGCCAATATAATAGTGAAATACAATTAATAGAAAAAGAAATAATAACGATAAGTTTAAATGTAAGAGATAAAATGCATGAAAACTTAAAAAAAAAAAGAAAAGAAAATAGAAAGATTGGGATATTTAAAAACTGGAAAAAATAAAAAAAAATTTTTTTTTTACATTTTGCCTTTTATCACTGTAATATCTGGTGTCTAGTCTGTACTGTGGCACCTTCCCCCTCTCACTCCCCAATGTCTCACTATTTTTCAGTTAATTTTCAAAGAAGTTTTAGGTCACAGCAAAGTCACACACAGAATACAAGAGACTCTCATATATCCAACCTCCTCCCCCTTTCCTCACCCCATATTAAAGCCTTTGTGTATGTGGATGGTAACATTATTATAACTGATATACAGATAGTGAAACATAGCTACTAAATATTGTCAATTGTTTACAGTATGGTTTACATTTTAGACCGTATACTTTTATAAAGTTTGATGATATTTACAATGTCCTGTGTCCATCACTGTAAGGTAATAAAAAACATTTCCACTGACCACTAAATACCTGCTGTTTGATCTATTCTGTAGTGAAATTATTGGGTTTGGTGGTGCATTGTTGACAGGTGCATAGATTGGGAAGGGTGGGTTAGTATACCCAGGATACTGGGGCGAGAGATGGAAGAGGGACCAGGTGAACACTTGGGATTTGTGGGTATGAGGTTAAACGTACAGAGGTGAGAATGCTCTTGTGACAATTTGACAAGGAAGGGTCACTAGTTTGGGGTGTTGGTTTAGGAGGGACATTTGGGACAGGGTGCATCTGGAGCAGGCTTCTAGGGAGTGTGTGAGTGTTCATCCCGTCATATTGTGTTGGATCAGTGGGTGGAGACCTAAACAATGAGTGGGAAGGAAATGGACTCCCATCTTTGGGAGGACCGGATTGCTCAGAAATAGACAGGTGGGCGTCTCTTAAGGGCAAGGGTGGTTCCTGATAGAGGACGCCAGACCAGTGTGTCAAGTCCTCTTGTTGCATGTAACTATGAAAATGTCATCCAATGAGTCAAGCCCGGGGAGCATCATGGGACCTGGGGGGATGGGGAGTGAGGAAGAGAATGGATCAAACATGGGGTATTTAGTGATCAGTGGAAGTGTTTTTTATTACCTTGCAGTGATGGACACAGGACATGGTAAATATCATCAAAATTTATAAAAGTGTACAGTCTAAAATGTAAATTTTATTCTGTGTGTGACTTTGCTGTGACCTAAAACTGCATTGAAAATTAAATGAAAAATAGTGAGACACTGGGGAATGAGAGGGGGAAGGTGTTATGGTACAGAATGAACACCAGATATTGCAGTGATAAAAGACAAAATGACAAAAAAAAATTTTTTTTAATTTTTCTTTTTTTAAATATCCCAATCTTTTAATTTTATTTAATTTTTAGTTTTATTTTAAGTTTTCATGTATTTTATCTCTTACATTTAAACTTAATGTTATATTATTTTATTTTCCTATTAATTGTATTTGGCTATTATATTGGCTTCATCTTTAAAGAAGTTTTGGATCACAGAGGGGTTACAACTGGGGTGGGGGAGGATCATTGGTAGGGGGTGTGAGGGATGGGAGGTGTGTGGGAGGAAGTTCACCTGAATATACATATAAGGTATATAAAATTGTTCAAATGTTCATGGGGCAGGGTCACAGTGGGTGGAGAATCACTCAATAAATGAGAGAATACTGAATTCCCATCCTGGAGATTTCTGCCACATTCTCCAAGAGAGCAGCAACAGTCCCCCAAGTGCAGGGGCAGTGTCTGGCAAAGGAGTATGATTCATGGATGGGCTCTTGTTATTGAGGATTAGCCTTAAGAGTCTTTGCTTTTGACATTGAAACTTAGCCTATTGTTATGGGGTGCCTAAGGGTTGCCTCCTGAGAGCCTCCCTTGTTGCTCAAATGTGTCCTCTCTCTAAGCCAAACTCAGCATATGAAAGCATTACCTTCCTCCCAGTGTGGGACATGACTCCCAGGGATGAGCCTTCCTGGCAATGAGGGATTAGTACCAAGTGCCAACTGGCAATACAACTGGAAAAAGACCTTGAATAAAATGGGGAAATGGTAAAGACAAATGAGTTCATATGGCTAAGAGACTTCAAAGTGAGTCGGGAGGTCATCCCAGAGGTAATGCTTATGCACATCAATAGGACCTCATAGGCTTCCAATATGAATATCACCCAAATAGATGGGCTCCTGAGGGCTTTGGAGACACCCAGGTCCTATGTCAGGGCAGATAGCTCTGGAATTTGGTGCATTATCAGTGGGCCCTACTTTGAAATCTGTGCTCCTGTGACAGAGTTGGACTCAAATGTTTCCCTGCACATGGTTCATCTCTCCCTTCTATTCAAACCTATATGTAGTGCTGGAGTTTGTAAGTGTACATCCAGAGACTGGAGTCTTTGGGCTGTCCATGTGCCAGCTGGGCCTGGAATCTCAGTGCAGCTGCAATTCCTACTCTACAGCTCAATGGACTCACCAAGGACACCTGGTGGGGAGATGATGATGGACAATGGCCATCCCAGGGAATGGAGAGAGTCTGCAGCTGCAGGAAGGATAATCCCATCCATCTTATCTGTGGGATATAAGTCCCCTCTCACTTGGAGGTGGAGTGGACATCACCATCCCAGACTCCTCAGGTTTGGGGGAAGAGCTGGACTACAGTGGACGTACTGGTATTCTGATATAGACATATTGTGATTCAAACAATGGAAGAAACTACAATATTAATGTGGAGCCTGTGGTCACTGGATGCTCTGGGTCAGGGAGAGGGAAAAGCAGTTGTAATACAGGTTGTTGTTTTTTTTAGGACTTGGGAACTATCCTGAGTGACATTGCAATGACAGATATAGGCCATTTTATATCATCATATAACATGCAGAACTGTGTGGGAGAGAGTGTGGTGACATATGTGAATCTCTATAATTTTTGTGTAATATTTATGTAACCTAAGTATCTTTTAAAAAATAAAAAGAAATTATTATTAAAAAGAAAAAAAAGAAAAGAAAAAAGCCATCCTAAGTTTTATGGCTTTACTGTCTGGTAGTTTCCAAGTTACCCCAGCCTCAAAAAATGCCATTAAGTGATTAGAGATCAATTGTTCTAGCTAACAGGCCTTGGGGCCCTGAGGCAATAACTTCCTCACTAGCAAGTGCATTTTCAGTATTAAAATTTTCCAGACATTCCAAAATGTAATGATAAATTCAGTAGTAGGAATTAGGAAGGTAAAACATGGGTAAAGGTAAATTATGAGAGGTACCCTGGCTGGTGACCCCCCTGGGGAAGGGAACTCCCACAGCATCCATCTTCAGCCCTGCCCACCACTGCCTTCACCCCATCCAGACCAGATAGCCAGATGTGGTCAATTGGAAGGTGATCTTGCATAGCCAGGGACACACTGAGAGTTGCTGGCCCCTCCCTGGCTGTGTCGTTGCCCTGAGTCATTGCCCTGCCAAGGACAAGAGAGGGCTGGAGAAGGCAAAGCCTTGAGGACAAAGCTACCTGGCTGCTAAAAGGGCTGGAAAAAGGAGTTTTGCAGCACCCATTGCTCAGCCAGGGGACCTCTGTCTTGACAGGGACCTGATTTGAGCCCCAGTCCTGTGCCCCAGCCCTCTTGGCCAGGGTCAGATCTCACAAACCTGGGTGTATGGCATGGACACAGAGAGTTCCTGTGGGGAGGAGTGGCTGCCCTCCTGGATGAATGTGACCAGACACATCGGGACCATAAAGAGTTATGGAGTTGCCCACTTGCTTGACTGTTGTGGAACTCTCTGTGCATATGGGGATGCCCCCAAAATGCTGATGGGTGTAGAAAGCATCCTACAAGAACAAAAGATTAGGAAGTTTAGTAAATATATCTGACATGCTGCCACAGCATTTGGGCTGGCCATAGTTAGGGGCAGTAAGGTTAGCTGCAGCAGATTGTCTCAAGGAAAACAAAGAAATCCCCACTTAGAAGAAAAGTTAAAGCTAGAAAGGGATATGTAGACTTCCCCCTCCACACAGGTCTCTCTGAGCAACTAGATAAGAAGCAGATAGTGATTCAAATGTAGAAATTATTGAAAAATCTTTAAATCATGTTAAAGAACTTGTGCAAAAAAAGGCTAAATTACATATACAACATCCCACATAAAATATTCTGCTAAAAAGTTAACTGAGATATGGAAAATATTCAGGCAGCAACTGTGCAAACCCGCTGCCACCTGGATGGTGTAAATGTGGCTTGTGGAGGCTAATGGAATTAGTTTAACTGCTGGAGAAGAAGGAAAACTTAGCAACATTAATTTCTCTGTTTTGTTCAAATGTTAATTCTAATTGAGCCTGGGTAGCCACATTGGTAAAATTGGTGCTGTTAAAGTTCAGTCATTTTTGAACTAGACAACTTTATGAAAGTAATAGAGAAAAAAATAGAAAAATGCTGGTTCCTTTGTAAGCTTGCAATTAAATTATGGTAAAGTGCTGACAGCAGCCAGCATACCCTGCCAACTTACCTCTGAAAAACTGTTTCTAGTATAGCATGCTACTGGGTATTTTAAATGTAGAGAAGTTATGTTTGCATATAACCAAATTAAACCATTATTCTGACAAGTTTGTGTAGTGTTGATGGTAATTGCATGTTGTAAGAGGTTTGCTTGGAGACAGTTCCCAAAATTATTTTGGTAACTTAATTATGTAAGTTACTGAAGTTGGGGAATTGCTGTATTCTTCTAGGTTCTTGGCTATGTAACATAAAAGAATTTAAGAACATGCCAGTTTAGTCAGGCCAGTAAAAAGAATTTGTTGAGAAATGAGAGAAAAGAACAGTTTATTGAAGAATGGGAGAAAGGAACAGAATTAGGCACCGAGATCTTGATATAGGCTCCTTTAGGCAGAGAGAGCATTTGGGATTGAGAATCTGTCTTTATTAAGACCACTCTTCACTCCACCCCCTTCTTAATGCTGGGAGAGGAGTTCTAGCTGTTTGCTGTCCTGATTGGTTGCCACACCTGTTAGCTTTCAAGGGGCAAATGATGAGGCCCCACCTGTTTGGAATTATCTGGGACCTCCTCTTTACCGCAGAAAGTGTGGCGTAGAAAAGACAATGGGACCTCATGGTCAGAGTCTTGTCAGGGTCCTTCAGGTTTGTTTTTAGTAGTATGAATTTCCAGGTGGGGTCTAGTGGCCATGTTTTCTGCTGGCTCTCAGCTGTGACCCATCTTCTCCTCATTTCCCTGTACTAACTGCCTCAACACCCTGTCAGAGAGATTATGCCTTTATTCTTAAGGAGTGTTGAAGGACAAGTTCAGCCTGTCCCTTCACTCAGGTCTAAACAACAGGGAGGAAGAGGAGGGGTAATGGGCATTCAGGCTAACCCTTCACATCCCTTGTGTAAGGATCTCTTCAAAGTGCTTTTTTTTTTTTTATTGTGGGTAAAAATCAAATTTTTCACAATACATACCAATAATTGTAAAATGATATATAAATATATATGTGCATTTGCTTACATAAATGTTAAAAGGTGCTTAGGTTACCTAAATATTACACAGAAATTACAGGGATTCCCATGTTCCCCACCTCCCACACCTCCCACAACATCCCACACAAACATCCTTCATCAGTGTGGCACATCACCTGCAATGGATATACACATCCTGGGTCCTTGCCACCAAGCATAGACCACAGTTCACATCATAGACCACACTCTCTCCCACACAGTTCTGCATGGTATATGCTGATGTAAAATGGCCTACATCCATCGCCACAACACCACTCAGGACAACCCCCAAGTCCCAAAAAATCCCCTGTATTTCAACTGCCCTTCCCCTCCCTGCCCCGAAGGCATCCAGTGGCCACCAGCTTCAGCTCTCTGTTACAATTTCTTTCATTGCTTGAAACACAATATGTCTACAACAGAATACCATTAAGTCCACTCTTGTCCATAGCTCTTCCCCAAATCCTGAGGGGACTGGGATGGTGATGTCCACTCCACCTCCAAGTGAGAGAGGGCTTATATCCCATGGATACGGTGGATGGGATGATCCTGCCTGCAGCTGCAGGCCCTCTCCATTCTGTGGGATGGCCCTTGCTCATAGTCGTCTCCTCGCCAGGTGACTTGGATGAGTCCATTGAGCTGTAGGGTAGGCGTTGCAGCTCCACCGAGATTCCAGGCACAGCTGGCACACATAGGTAGGCCAGAGGCCACAGTCTCTGGAAGTACACCAAAAACTCCAGCATCACATATAGGTTTGACTAGAATGGACTGATGGACCATGTGCAGGGAGGACTTATTTGAGTCCAACTCTACCACACTCAGGAGCACAGATTCCAAAGTAGATCCCACTAATAAGGCATCAATCTCTGGGGCTATCCCCTCTTATATAGGACCTGGGTGTCTCCAGAGCCCTCAGGAGCCCCTCTGTGTGGGGTGATATCCACTTTGGTGTTCTATGAGATCCTACTGAGGTGTGTGTAAGCGTTACCTCTGGGATGACCTCCCGACTCTCTTTGAAGTCTCTTAGCCACATGAACTCATTTCTCTTTACCTTTCCCCCCTTTTATTCAAGGTCTTTTTCCAATAGTGTTGCCAGTTGGCACTTGATATTAATCCCTCGTTGCCAGGGAGGCTCATCCCTGGGAGACATGTCCCACATTGGGGGGAAGGTAATGCATTCATATGCTGAGTTTGGCTTAGAGAGAGGCCACATTTGAGCAACAAGGAGGCCTTCAGATGGCAACCCTTAGGTATCCCATAACAGTAGGCTAAGTTTCAGTTACAAGAGCAAAGACTCATAAGGGTATTCATCAATAACAAGAACTCATCAGTGGGCCATCCTCTTTTGCCAGATACTGCCCCTGCACTCAGGGGACTGTTGCTGCTTTCTTGGAGAATGTGGAAGTGCTCTCCAGGCTGGGAATTCAGATTCCCTCATTTATTGAGTGATTGTCTACACACACTGACCATGCCCCATCCCTTGATCATATGAACAATTTTATCTATCTTTCATGTATATTCAGATGAACTTACACCCATGAATACCCCATCCCAGACACCCCCCCCACCAATGATCCTCTGCAGCCCCCATTGTAACCTTTCTGTGATGTAAACCTTCCTTGAAGATGAAGCCCATATACTAACCAAATACAATTAATAGGAAAAAGAAATAATAATGATAAGCTTAAATGCAAGAGATAAAAACTCAAAAGAAAAAAAAAACTAAACTAAAAATAAAATATAATTAGCAGATTGGGACATTCAAAAAATGAAAAAAAAAAACAAAAAAAATTTCCTTTTTAAAAAAAAATTATTCTTTTTTCCTTTTATCACTGTATTGTCGGATGTCCAGTGTACCATGACTCCTTCCCTCTCTCATTCCCCAGTGTCTCCCAAATTTTCATTTACTTTTCAAAGAAGTTTTAGGTCACAGCAAAGTCACACATGGAATACTAGAGACTCCCACATACCCCTCCCCCTTCCCCACTCCATATTAAAACCTTTTTTTTTTTTTAAATGGATGTTAGCATTGTTATAACTGTTATACAGATAGTAAAATATAGCAACTGAACATTGTCAATGGTTTACAGTATAGTTTACAATTTAGATGGTACAGTTTAATAATTTTTGATGATATTTACCATGTCCTGTGTCCATTACTGTAAGGTAATGAAAAACCTTTCCCATGACCACTAAATACCCCATTTAATCTTAACTGTTCCTTCCTCCCCATCCTCCTGGGGCATATGACACTCCCCTGTCTTGACTCATGGAATGACAAGATTCATAGTTACATACCCTGGATATTCTAACCCACCCTTCCTAATCTACCCACCTATCAACCCTGCGCCACCAAACCCATCAATATCACTACCCATCTGTCCTGTCCTTCAATATGCAACTATACTCTATCGTTTTACCATAGATTATGTCAATATAGGTGATGGCTCACAACCTACTCTTCTCTTTCTCTCCCTTGTTAACCTATCTTTCAGACAATGGTTCTCAGAGACTGCTCACTTTCTTCAGTTCAAATCAGTGAGTTCATATACTGTTCATCCTTCAATGCCTGGCTTCCTTCACTCAACATAAGGTCTTCAAGATTCATCCACGTTATTCCATGTTAGCACTTTATTCCTTCTTACAGCTGAGTAATATCCCATTGTATGTATGTTCCACATTTTGTGGCACTGGCTGTACCATGCAGTTTTGATCACTGTAGCTTCATAATATGTTTTAAAGTCTGGTAATGTGATACCTCCAACTTCATTTTTCCTTTTCAATATGTCTTTGGCAATTCGGAGCCTCTTAGCTTTCCAAATATATTTTGTGGTTAGTTTTTCCAGTTCCTCAAAAAATATAGTATTGATTTTTATTGGGATTGCATTAAATCTGTAGATTAATTTGGGTAGGATAGACATCTTGATGATGTTTATCTTCCTATCCATGAACAGGGTATGTTTTTCTATTTATTTAAGCCTTCTTTGATTTCCTTTAACAGTGTTGTGTATTCTTCTGTATATAAGTCCTTTACATCTTTAGTTAAATTTATTCCTAGGTATTTGATTCTTTTAGTTACTATTGTAAATGGCATTTTTTCCCTTGATTTCCTCCTGCAATTGCTCATTATTGGTGTACAGAAATGCTACTGATTTTTGAACATTGATCTTATAGCCTGCAACATTACTGAACTCCTTTATAAGTTCTATAAGCTTTGTTGTACATTTCTCTGGGTTTTCTAGTTCTATAAGCTTTGTTGTACATTTCTCGGGGTTTTCTATGTATAGGATCATGTCATCTGCAAATAATGAAAATTTTACTTCTTCTTTTCCAATCTGGATGCCTTTTGTATCCTTTTCTTGCCTCACTGCTTGAGCAAGTACGTCAAAGACACTGTTAAATAGGAGTGGTGATAGTGGGCATCCTTGTCTTGTTCCCGATCTCAGAGGGAAGGCTTTTAGGATTTCACCTTTGAAGAGGATGTTAGCTTTGGGTTTTTCATATATACCCTTTATCATATTCAGAAAGTTTCCTTCTATTCCTATTTTTTGCAGTGCTTTTATTAGGAAAGGGTGCTGTATTTTGTCAAATGCTTTTTCTGCATCTATAGAGATGATCATGTGATTTTTTCCTTTCAGTTTGTTTATGTGGTGTATTACATTGATTGATTTTCTTATACTGAAACATCCTTGCATACCCGAGATGAAACCCACTTGGTCATGGTGTATAATCCATTTGATATGTTGTTGAATGTGATTAGCAAGTATTTTGTTGAAGATTTTAGCATCTAGGTTCATTAGAGAAATTGGTCTGTAATTTTCCTTTCTAGTGGTATCTTTGTTTGGTTTTGGTATTAGGGTAATGTTGGCATCATAGAATGAGTTAGGCAATATTCCTTCTACTTCTATTTTTTGGAAGAGCTTAAGTAGAATTGGTGTTAGCTCTTTCCGGAATGTTTGGTAGAATTCAGCTGTGAAGCCATCTGGTCCTGGACTACTCTTAGTTGGGAGGTTTTTGATGACTGAGTCTATCTCTTTACTTGTAATTGGACAGTTGAGTTCATCAATTTCTTCTTTCATCAATGTAGGCTGTTCGTGTGCTTCTAGAAACTTGTCCATTTCCTCTAAATTATCATTCTTGTTGGCATATAATTTTTCAAAGTATCCTCTTATGATACTCTTTATTTCTGTGGGGTCAGTAGTGATATCCCCTTGCTCATTCCTTATTTTGTGTATTTGCATCTGTTCTCTCTTTTTCTTTGTTATTCTGGCTAAGGGTTTGTCAATTTTATTGATATTCTCGAAGAGCCAGCTTTTGGTTTTGTTTATTTTTTCTAGTGCTTTCTTATTCTCTATTTCATTTAGTTCTGCTCTAATATTTGCTATTTCCTTCTTTCTACTTCCTTAAGTTTAGTTTGTTGTTGATTTTCCAATTCCTCCAAGTGTGCAGTTAGGCCTTCAATTTTAGCTCTTTCTTCTTTTTTAATATATGTATTTATGGCTATGAACTTCCCTCTCAGGACACCTTTGCTGCATCCCATAGGTTTTGATATGTTATGTTGTTTTCATTAGTTTTGAGGTAGTTACTGATTTCTTTTGAGATTTCCTCCTTGACCCACTCTTTGTCTAAGAGTGTGCTGTTTAACTTCCATATCCTTGTGCCTAACCTGTTTCTCTGGCCCTTAGTGATTTCCAATTTCATTCTATTGTGATCAGAGAAATTACTTTGTATAAACTCAATCTTTCTGAATTCTTTGAGAGTTTTTCTGTGACCTAGCATGTAGTCTATCTTGGAGTATGTTCCATGTGCACTTGAGAAGAATGTAAATCCTGCTGTATTTGGGTGTATTGTTCTGTATATGTCTATTAAGTCCAGGTCCTCTAATGTATTGTTGAGAGTCTTTGTTTCTTTGTTGATTCTCTGTCTAGATGTTCTGTCTAATGATGATAATGGTGTATTAAAGTCCCCAGCTATAATTGTATAGGCATTTATTTCTCCACTTAGCTTTTCCTGAGTTTGCCTCACATATTTTGAGGCACCCCGATTAGGTGCATAAATGTTTATGATTGTTCTCTCTTCTTGAGACATTACCCCTTTTAGTAATATATAGTGTCCATCTTTGTCTCTTACAATCATTTTGCATTTAAAGTCTATTTTGTCTGATATTATAATAGCTACTCCTGCACTTTTTTCGCTGTTGTTAGCTTGTAAGATACTTTTCCAGCCATTTACTTTCAGCCTCCTTGAATCCCTGGGTCGAAGGTGGGTTTCTTTTAGACAGCATATAGATGGATTATATTTCTTTATCCATTCTGCCGATCTGTGTCTCTTGAGTGGTGAATTTAATCCATTAATATTCAGTGTCATTATTCGCAATGAATTTCTTACTTCAGCCATATTTTCTTTGGATTAATGTATGTCGTATGTTGTTTTGTTTCTGTTTTTGTCTTTTTAGCTGTTTTTAAATTCTCCTCCTACTCTCTCTCCCTTGATTTTTCCTTTCAACTTGTAGAACTTCCTTTATTATTTCTTGAAGTGCCGGTTTCTTATTGACATACTCTCTTAATTTCTATTTATCTGTGAATATTTTGAACTCTCCATCATTTTTGAATGCCAGTTTTGCTGGATAGAGAGTTTGTAGCTGGAAGATTTTTCTTTTAGTACTTTGACTCTGTCATACCACTGTCTTCTTTCCTCCATGGTTTTAGATGAGAAATCAGCACTTAATCTTATTGTGCTTCCCTTGTATATGATGGTTCTCTTTTCTCTTGCTGCCTTGAGTATTTTCTCTTTGTCTTGAGCATTGGACATTTTGACAAGTATATGTATTGGTTTTGGCCTGTTGGTATTTATACTGTTTGGGATGCACTTTGCTTCCTGGATCTGCACATCCATTTCTCTCACTATGGTTGGGAAGTTTTCAGCCATTATTTTCTTCAACACTCCTTCTGTTCCCTTTCCCTTCTCTTCTCCCTCTGGGTTGCCCATAATGAGTATGTTTGTGCATTTTGTGTTGTCAGTTAAATCCCCAAGTCCCTGCTAGATTTTTTTTTTTGTCTATCTGTTCTAATATCTGTTTGATTTTAGCTTTATTGTCTTCCACATCACTAATTCTTTCTTTTGCCTGTTCAAATCTGCTGTTATGTGAATACAGTGTCTTCTTGATTTCTTGGTTTGTGCCATTGATCACCATCATATCTGTTATCTCTTTGTGTATGTTTACAATTTCTTCAGTATGTTCTTCCAGTGTCTTCTTTATATCCATAATCTCTTCTTTCACTTCATTAAGTTGGTTCATGATATTTGTTTGGGAATCTTTGATTAGCTGTTCGGTGTTCTGCATCTCTTCCTGGATTTTAGTTTGTTCATTGGAGTGGTCCATGTCTTCCTGTTTCTCAGTGTGGTTTGTAATTTTTGTTGCCCTCTAATCATCATTTTATCTTGCTGAGTTTATTCAGTTGATTAGCTTCTCTCTTTCCTCTAGAGTTTTATTTAGTTTGTGGTTCTGTGTGTGTGTTAAGTTTTCTCTTTGACACTTTTTCTTCTTATTTTATTTCCTTGCTTCTTTCTATGTTACCTTGAAGGCAAAAAATTAGTGCCGGAGGAATCGAAAGATGTGAGAAAGGAAGAAGGATAATAGTAATATTGATAAAAGTTAGAAGAGTGGTCAAATAGGACTTAGTGAAATGAATATTTAACTTGTATGAGCAGTGTAGGGTAATAGGAAAAAAGTGGAGTACCTACAATGGACTGGGAAACAAAATAGAGGAATATATATATAATGATTTAGAAGGCTAGAATAATGAGAAGGGAGAGAAAAAGTAAAGAAAGGGCTAAAAGGAAAAAGCTAATAGTAATAAAAAAAAGAAGAAAACAAAATAGATAGAATAGAAATTGACACCCGTAAGTTGTGGGCTAATGAAAAAGCATGGTGTCTAAGAACCACAACAGAAAGCAGAAGGCAGAGAGATGAAGGAAGGATAAGAGATAGCTTGGAATACAATATCAATATAGACAGAGAATGGGAAATCACTGAAAAATAAGCACAGCAAAGAAGAGGTAAGCTAGTATCACCTAATTAAAAAAAAAATGAAGCAAAACAGAAGTGGGGGAGGAAAGAGGAAAGAAAAGCAAGAGACAACAAATAAACAGAGAAAAACCAAACAACCGTACACGCAAGCAGTCAAACACAGCTGAGGAGGAAGTGTTCCTTCTAGGGTCCTTGCGGATCCTCTCATCCTGCTTGCATTTATCAATTTCCCTTCAGGGTTCTATCTGCAGGTTTTGAGGCAGATTTTCGGTATTAAACTAAATTAAGAACAGGAATTCATTTTTTAAAGTGACTGTCTTCTTTTTTTTTTTGGCGATATAAGGGTCCCAAAAGAAGTCCTCTGCTAGATCACCCCCTTCAATGAGGGGACCCTAAGTTGGCTCATGGAAACTAATCAAGCCCTTCCCACTTTCTGGCCTCCCCAGGGGAGCTGAAGCTCTGATGCTTGTCAGTGCAGAGCAATAAAATTGGCTGACTCCGCCCCCTCTGGTGCCAAGCCTCAGTGTCAGCGGGCTGCTGTGTAAATCAGGTTTCCTCAGCAGATTCACCTCTCCCCTCAGCCTGGCACTGTTTCAAGCCGGCTTACCTGCTCCCCAAAACTCTGAGTGGATTTGGAGGCAGCCAAATCCACTGAAGTTAAACCCCTCTCCACCTTCTGTCAGAGCCATCGCTCCCTCAGAGTATGCTCCCTCACACTGGGATCAGGAATCGCCGGTGCAGGATTCATGGCTCAAACCAGCTGTTTTCCCTGTGGGGGCTCAGCTGTCTGTGTTAACCACCACAGGCAGCCTTAAAACTCATGAATCTCTACCGATCACTCCACGCTGTCGATCTGCCTGCTGCTAGACGACCCAAGCTTCTTTGTCTGTGTGCCCACAGCACAGACCCTCAGGCAGGACCCCGTCCACAATCGGCCATCCCCAGAGAGCTAGTCAGTGAGTAGCCTCCTAAACCGGCGCCATCTTGCCTCTCAAAGTGCTTTTGATAAGAATTTGACTTTGTGCCACACCCTCATTTTCTTTTACTTGCTTTCTTTTTAAATTCCATTCTAAAAGGTATCTCATCTTTCTTTAATTTTGTAACTACTAGTCAACTATTCATTGTTTAGGTTATTGTTATTTTTAAAGAGTATATATCATTTTCCTTTCTGTCTTAACACTGTTCCAAACCCAAAGAAAGTATAATTTTATTCAAGTTGCATGATTTTGTGGATATAGTATAAAGAAAATAAATTATATTTATAATCAGACATAAATAGAATATGTATTGAATCACAGTGACCTGTGTCATTTTTGAATAATTCTCTTTTGTTTTTTATCAAAAAATTCTTTGCTAAATGTATTGTTAATAAGCAAAATTAAAATTTAAATAATCTCAAGATTATAACCAAAAAACCCTTACCATTCAGGAAATCTGTCCTCTCTGGAGGATGAAATCACTAGTTTGAGAGGGCCTCTGAGATGTATGACCCATGTGTGTCCTTCATAAAGAATACCCTTGTTTTTAAAGGAACTAGAAGCAGAATTGTTCATATGATTAAGCATAAATGTGAATATCTGAGTGAATTTTACCTAGTGGTAAAAGAAACATTATCACAAATTTTGTTTTCTCTATAAAGTGTGCTAAACAAGTATTCCTGTTACAGAAATTAAGCTTGTTTCCTCATTATTCAGGCATATTTTTTTATGTTTTAATTCATATGCTTTTTAAAAAATAATGAAAATTTAATTGAAATAGATGTGATATGTCTCAGATCATTAACATATTCAATAATTTCTGCCCAATATTAAAAGAGATACTAATAGAATGTGCATTCTTTTTTTATTCTAGTGTATGTTATAGGTGGATGATTAAAAATGGTACCTAATGATACATATGTTATATGTAGACTGTACCGAAATGTTTGGAAATATAATACAAAGTTACTTAAATGTGGTACTAGTGTTAGTACTATGAATGAAATATTGCATGAGTTAGCTTGAATAACATAGAAAAGAAATTTAGAGGCAACTGTGAGTTGACATGGCTTTTCATGGAACTCAAATGAAATCATATCATATGTAGTACTTTGTGTCTGGTTTCTTTCACTTAGCATAAGAGGTTTTTAAATTTTTTTAAAATTTTAACAATTGTAATTTTTTTAAATTAGAGAATTTGTAAGTTTGCATAAATGTCATGTAAGAAATTAAACATTTCCATATATGCCTATATTGTAATATGTGTGCTATGGTTAATGCCAGTTCCTGTGTTTGGGTTGATTGTGGGAGCCCAGGGACTGGGAAGCCCCTCCCTTAAATGAAACACAGTCTGAAGTATGTAGCCATGTGACCTAAACTGGGCACTGACCAGTGAAAAGTGACAGGCCTATTGCAAACTTTAATTTCCCAAGGCTGTATACTCCCTCCCTGTTTAACATCACCACACACCCTGTTTGTGCACCTCATGTAACATTTGCTGAAACTCTGTTCTCACACCCTATGGAATGTCTTTGTCCTGAGACCCCTTATATTCCTCCTTCTTTCCTCACTTCTTTGCAGAGCGCTAACTTCATTTTTTGACCAGCCATCATCAAAAATGTCTCTCTTGTGTATGAATTCCAATAAAGATCATGTAAAACCATTGTTCAATGTGTTCTTTAGTCTTACAGCTTCCTCAAACTGCGCCTTTCAAATTTGGGTTAAAATATGTATATAGGACCTTGTGTTACTGCACCATATAGCACTTAGTCTTCATTCTTTTTTTTTTAAATATTGTGTATCTCTGTTGTTGAGATTGGATAATTTCTATATTTATCTATCTCCAATATATTGAAATTTCCTCTGTGATATCCATTCTGTTTTAGAACATTTCTAATTAATTAATTAATTTCGATAATCCATTTAATGTATTTTTCAGTTCTAAAATTTCCCTTTGATTCCTCCTATTTTTCCTCTTAGTCTTTCAAATTTTCATTAATTTCAGGAGGAGTTACCCTTACTTATTTGAACATCTTTATAATAGTTGTTTTAAATTATTTGTCATATAATTCCAACATTTAAGTTCACCTCAGGATCAACAGTTTTAAAAACTTTCATTTTGCTTTATGAGTTGAAACTTTCCTGAATCTTTGTATTCCAAGTAGTTTTGGATTTCATCTTACATATTTCAAATATTTTATAATATTTACTTTTGGTCTTGTTTAAATTTTATGAGAATGCTATTGTTTTTGTTGTTACAAAAATTCTCCCACTTCTATTTACGACAAGATCTAACCAGCCTCTCTGTGTTGGAGGTTTGTTAAATTTCCATATTCAGAACCTTCTGAAGTCTATTTGTTTCTATAACTATGTGTACCACTCAGTGTCAAGCTTAATGCCTTCATAATGATCTTTCTGTTCATTCAGTTCTGAAAGTCTTCATTTTGTTGGTTATGATTTGATTCATTTATGTTCAGATCAGAATATATCTAGGAAATTATAAATATCTATTGATTCTGTATATGAAGCCTACTTCATTCTCCCCTCAGACAGTTTACACCTTAATTTTTAAAGGGGTGCTGAGGGAAATTGTCATTATCTGTAACTCCTTCCTGCTGATTAGGGGCAATGGGCCTTAACTAATGAGGTGTAGGTGTACCCCTGGCTATTCTATTTCAGTTAGAAGAAGACAGATCTGGCATCCTGGGTGAAGCTGAATGAAGTCTACATATGGCTAACAAGATGTTGATTCTGGAAGAAATAAACTTGATTAAAATCTTGAAGATATATGGTCCCACTAAGAGGATACTGGACCACAAAAGTAGAAAAGGTCAGGTGCCTGCAAAGGCTGCATTTTCCTGATTAGTGAGAAACAGTATTATTCTTTCAGTAATGGAGTTAGGTATAAATTGCTAATCCCATTTCCTATGGTAGGAGAAGAATGATAAGAGGCATTGCCCTTTTTAGTGTAGTTACAGGAGATAAAAATAGACAAGGCATCTAAAGGGGTGTTTGGTTTGCCCTCCCCCTAATAATAGTTATCTGTGCTGGAGTTAGAGGAAATAGTTGGCTTTGACTTAGCTTTGTGTCTTGAAGAGGTATTTCAGGCCACCCAATGACTGGCACTCGTGCGTGTTGTCAGATGCTTCTGGTGAGCTGGCAGTTTCCTGGGTAGCTGGCTACACTTGGGATAATTGCACCAAGCTGGAAATTCGTTAAACTTTAACAGCTGTGGGAGTGATCAGAAGTACAGAGTAAAGTTACTTCCATTTTAGCGCTAACTGAGAGAGAGGCTTGTTTTCTTGCCAAGTTTTTTTTTTATTAAAACCTTGTTTCCGGGTCCTGGGTGAGGAAAGGTTGACCAGGGACCATCTCAAAGGGGCTAAGCTGAGGTGGGTATTAGCCACCTCATTTGCTATTTCCCTTCTGGTTGTAAATGCTTAAACCTGGCAGGATGGCATGTGGGTTTGCCAATCCTCCCCAGGGCATGAATGGGACAGGTTCTGGCACAAGGACTAAAAGGGATACCTGGGTTAAGCACGTTCATTAAATACTTAGAAAATGATGTTTATCAGGACTTTTAACACGTTTAATGACCCTCTGCATATGATCTAGAACAGAAGCTCCTCTTGGCAATACTGTGGCCATGTAGCTCAGCAGTAGGCATAACTTAATACACTCCTATGGGTCCATGCCCATTATTCTAGGAACAATGTAGAAGTGCTTTTTTGTCGACTGACTTGGCATTGCAGAGTTCAAGTCAGATTAAAATGTTTACCACTCCAAATAATTTGGAGCTTATGCTCTAGTCTCAGCATCCTGAGAATTTAATACAGAGACTTCCTGACAGGCAACCCTGTGACCGATCTAGGTCTTGGGGGATGCCTGAAACCCCGAAGTTCAGACCAAAGCATCCATGCCAAATTGGTGGGAGATGGAGCAGTTATCCAAACTGAAGCATCTGAGATAAGTCTCAGAGAATGTTGGCTGCCCTCTGAATGGAAGGGCCCAAGGAATTTCTTGGGAGCCATTCAGAGTTTCCTGCTCAGCTTCTCAGCAACCTTGCATTCCAGGGTCAGAGACTGATTGCACTGTTATCCAAATGGAAGCTCCTGAGATAAATATCAGGGATCGTTTGGCTCTTCTTTGAATTGAAGTGCCCAAGCTGAATCTTATGGGACATCAGAGTTAATTCTCTGGTTCCCACCACCCTGGGAATCAAAGACCCTCCCACCGGACATTTCCACAGTCGTTCTGGACCTGGGGGAGAGATCAAATAGATCTTGGGGTTGAATGTATTTCACACTGAAGCTGCCAAACTGAATAATGCTCCTTCCTGGAGAAGGGGCAAAAGCTTCTTCCTATTTTTAGGGGTCTTAAAAGCCATTCTTGGGAAGTGGGAACTTCTCAATTATACCAGCTATCAAAAGGCCATTAAGTGATTAGAGATCAATTGTTCTAGCTAATAGGCCTTGGGACCCTGAGGCAATAAATTCCTCATTAGCAAATGCATTTTCAATTTAAACAGTTTTTAAAACATTCCAAAGCATTTTAACACAAAACCAGTAAAGAGAAATTTGGTAGTAGGAAGTAGGAATTTAAAATGTGCGTAAAGGCTAATTATGAGAGGAGCCCTGGTCTGTGACACCCCCTCCTCTCCCGGAGAAGGGAACTCCCATGGCATCATCTTGGCCCTGATGCAGCCTTTCCACCCCATCCCAGACCAGGTAGCTGTGTGTGTTCAATAGCAAGGCAGGCTTGCAAAGGCATGGACCCCTTGAGAGGTGCAAGCCCCTGGCTCTGAGTCATTGCCCTGCCCCCTGCCACAGAGGCAAGAGGGCAGGAGAAGACAATGGCCTGAGGGCAAAGACACTTGACTGCTAAAAGGGCTTGAAAAAGGAGCTTCACAATGCTCAGTGCTCAGCTGGGGAACCTCTGTGTTGGCAGGGCCCTGCTTTGAGTCCATGCTTTGTGCCCCAGCTCTCCCAGCCGGGGTCAGATCTCAGAAGCCTGGGTACACGGCACAGATGCAGAGAATTCCCATGCCCCAGCCACTCCCTTCCTGGAATTGCATCCCATGGGGGCTCATAGGCAAACCTGTTTAAAATGGGTAAGCAAAAGAAGGTATTAAATAGGCTGTAGGACATAGTTTCACTCACCAGTAACTTCCTGGCTGGCATTAGCCAAATATGTTACCGATTTTGTCTATGTTCTTGACTATGATGCAGAAAAGAATTTTAAGAGCACATCAGTTTAGTTAGGCCTGTAATTTATTAAGGTAGGAAGGAAAGAGAAATGGGAGAAAATAATGGCTCATGGGTCCCAGAGAAAGGAAGGAGCTGCAGAGTGATAAAGAGGACTGATTTATAAACTTCAATTTCCTATTATAGTTTATAAATGCCCAGGTTTTATTTGCATGTTGATTCATGTTGGGTTTGGGGGTACATGGCAAGAGCAGGGCGCAGAAGCCAAGAAAAATGAGAGAGACTTGACCTTTGTGCTTGCTTTTTAAACCATTAAGTATTCCATCCCTTTGCTAATGGCATGGGAAGAGTCCCAGTTCTTTTCTGTTTTGATTGATTACCCCACCCATCAATCCCCCAGGAGGGCCCATTTTTAAAGCCCCTGGAGAATATACAGGCCATCTTCTGGTTTCTGGAGGAAACCTCATTCTGTATGGCAGAAATCTCATGAGGGTCTTCCAACAGCCATCTTTGGAGTATTGATATCCAGGTGGACTTCTTGCAGGTTCCAGATCCATCTATTGATTCCCTATATTAAGCCTGCTTCAATACAACAGGAATGGATTAGTTCAAAAACATAATCTTTCTCATTTTTGGATTCATCAAATTCAAACTGTCTCAATGGGTATGGAACCTGTGTATCCCATATAGAAGATATAGATTCAGCAGGATATATCATGGACTCTGCTTCAAAAACTTTCATTTCTTCTGCTCCTCTACATTACTTTAGGGTATGGTTGCATGTAGTTTGGAATACAGGAAAAAAAGACCCTGAGAATGGCATTTAACTTCTAAGGGAGTTTTTTTGCTATACAATGGATGATAGTTGCCTAGCTGAGTTAAATACCCTCATTATGGTCCTGCTGAGTTGTTCATCCCTGGAGAGAGTAAGGTGCCTGGTTTATTCATGAGTTGAGGATGACTTTTCTGACTTCACCTAAGATAATTTATCAGGACTATAATGGTCAAGTTGTGGTATGTGAATGAAATTAGAAAATCCCCAGGCTTAATTCCCAATATTTGCATGTCTAGTGGTTTGGGTTAATGAGGATTGTAATAGTCCTGTTCAGAAAAGAAAAGTAGTGACACTAAACACTCAATGATCAAATATGGATCATAACAGATAAATAATTCTAAGCATCTTTGGGGATGACTAAAGGGCCACAGGATGGTTTGATAAACCTCAAGATGATTAATAGAAATGTGGGTATCAATCTCTTAATTTTTCTTTCTTTGTTGGGTCATATATAAATATAAATGTTATAGTATTCATTCTAAACATTCTTGTAATTATCTTTTGGATTAAATTCATACACATTCATTTCTGTTATGTGGGAATTGGGAGTTGAATTGTTGATTTAAGAATATGCATTTGTTAAAAAAAAAAAAAACTTAGTAGACACATACATTCTCTGTCCAGTGTTTTTAAGATTTGACTTTCTTCACAACTTACTAACACCTGGAATTGACATCACTTTTAGCCATTCTGGTGAGGGTATAATTGCATGTACTGGTTTGGCATTGTGATTTTAATCTGCATTTCTCTGATGGGTAATTAAGATCAATACTGTACTAGATACCATTAGGTCTTTTCTCACAAACAAATGATTTCATATTGCAACTCCAGTGACTTTTTCTAGTCACTAGAAAAAGTTAGGTCCATCAGTTGCCCAGTGTGGGAATTTAATTCCCTAAGGAAAAAATTACCACCAATGGCAGTCAATGGTAAATGGCTGATTTCTTGCTGATTGTGTGAGGCAATCCAGAGACTTATTTTAAGTCTTCTCTAAAAGTATCCAGTTGGATTAAATCACAGTTGTCATCATTTGTATCTTATTAATGTACTGATATTTGGCTTCCATTCCACTCCTTCCTCAATTTTTCTCTTTACTACCTCTGCTTCTTTAGATCAGCTCCCAAGTCAATTGCTTGACTCACATAATAATTCTAGGGTTTGCCTATGCAGAAACCCAAAATAAGTTATATATCTTTTCATATATATTTTTTAAATTCATTGTTTTCTCTTGTGAAATAAATGCATGGGAAATATATATTTTGCTAACAAGTTATCTGTAAATCTGTTAATGATTTGGAGAATATCCTTATATATTTTAGATATGAACCAGATGTCTGTTGTGGAATGGAAATATGTCCTGTTTCTTCCTTTCTTGTTTGTATTTTCTCGCAATAGTGTTTGTTGATGAAGGAAACACAGGTATTGTTCATTTTAAAGTAATCAAATTTATTCATATACCCTTTTTAAATAATGTTTTTAAAAGAAGTATTTCCTATTCCAAAAACATACAAAATTATTCTGAAGATATCTTAAATTTTTCTTATTTAAATCCACAATCCACTTGAAATTTATTTCTTTATGTAGTGTGAGGTAGGCATATTTAGTTAATTTTTATTTTTCTTCTGATATAAATATACAATTTGTTTTAGTGCTATTCATTAAAAATTTGTTATAAACTCATGGATTTGTTCTTCAACATTCTCAAGAAATAAGGGTTTCATATTTATGTATCAATTTCTTGATACATATTCATCATGTTGTTATTTTTCTTTATTGGTTTTGTATAATATATTAATTACTATTACATTTTCACATGTCTTTCTTAGCAAATACATTTTATTGATATATACTAATAAAGCATAAATTCCTCCAAAGCGTGCAATCAATGGTTTGTGGTATAATCACAGCTGTGCATTCATCACTTCAGTCATTATTAGAGCATTTTCATTATTGCAATAATAGTGAGAAAAAAAACAAACAATTAAACCTACCACCTCTTAATCTATGCTTCTCCTGCTATACATAGCTACTATTCTATTTAATTCTTTCTAGTTTATTTTATTTATTTATATTTTGTAAAAAAGAGTCATATATGAAATATTATCCATCTTCATATTTCATATAAGATTTCCAAATGTTATACTGTCCCATGTTACATTTTTTAGCTCTCCTTCTAGTAATATTCATGATCTTAGATGTTTCTTTTCAATCACTGTCATAACAATAAAATAGCTCTGCTAGTTACAAACACTAAAATGTGCTTTCACCATTTCTATTCTTTTCGTAAGATTTAAAAACAACCTTTTTTTATAAATTCTGAAAAGATTAACCCTTAACTTTCCATTCCCTAAACTCCATTTTCGGGCATCCTAATTCTAATTAATAACTCCATGAATTTACACAATATATTTAGTTCAAAATAGTGCAATGATACAGTCTTTATGTTTTTGTGTCTGGTTTGCTTCTCTCAACATAATGTCCTTCATGTTCATCATCCATGTTGTCATATGCTGCATGACTTAATTTCTTCTTATAACAGCATGATTTTCCATCATGTGTAAGCAACACAATTTGTTTATCCATTCATAGTTTGTGGATACCTTGGTTGTTTCCAATTTTTGGAAATTGTGAACAATGCCACTATGAATATCAGTGAGCATATGTCTGTTCATGTCACTGCTCTCCATTTATCTGGGTATATACCTAGTAGTGGTATTCCTGGATCACTTGGCAAGTTTATATTCAACTTCCTTTGGAACGGCCAGCCTTCGACAGTGGTTGTTCCATTCTACATTCCCACAAAGAGTGAATAAATGTTCCTATCATTCCACTTGCTATCCAACACTTGTAGTTTTCTGACTTCTAATTGTGGCCATTCTAATAGGTGTGAAATGATACTCATTGTAGTTTTGATATGCATTTCACTTATTGGTAGTGATGAAGAATATTTTTACATGTGTCTTTTACCATTTGTGTTTATTCTTTGGACAAATGTCTACTTGGGTAGTTGTCTTTTTATTGTTGAGTTGTATAATCTCATTATATATTATGTATATTAAACCCTTATCAGGTATGTTAATTTCAAATATTTTCTTCTATTGAATCAGCTGCCTTTTAACCCTTTTTGACAAAGTCCACTGAGGTGCAAAAGTGTTTAATTTTGAGGAGGTCCCATTTATCTATTTTTTTCTTTCTTTGCTCATGCTTTGGGTATAAGGTTTAAGAAGATACCACCTACCACAAGATCCTACATTTTCTTCTTGTTTTATGGTTGCTTCTTTTATATTTAGCTTCTTCAACCATTCAAGTTAACTTTTGTATGTGGTGTAAGATAAGTTATGGATATCCCAGGTCTCCAGTACCATTTGTTGAATAGACTATTCTGGCCCAGGTTGGAGGGGTGGGTGACAGTCTTGTCAAAGATCATTGGCCATAGATGTCATGGTCTATTTCTGAGCTTTTGATTTGCTTCCATTGGTTAATATTGGTTTGTATAACCCGTATATAATAAAAAAGTTAAAGTCATTTATGTGTAGTAAATTCATTAAAATTGCTGATGAATTATTAAATAAATATTTGAATTTCAACTAAGTTGACATATTGGTTGAGTTATAAATATATAACTCAAGTTTAACTCTTTCATTTAATAAATTCCATGTTGTTTTCTAAACAGTGAGAATTTTACTTCAATCTTTCATAATACATAAAAACTCTGCTTTAGAGAATAGAAAGAAGGCTTAAAACAAAACAAAAATGAAATATATACAATTATTACAGCAATTCTTTTTTCAAGTCTACATGGATTTTCCCACTCTGTTTCAATCTAATTAACAGATATTTGGTCAAAAAATATCTAAGTAAAAGCTATTTGATCAGCTACTATACATAGCTCTGGAAAGTTTTTGAAGTTATACATTGGGACATTACTGAGATTTGGAAAATGTACTCCGTCATAAAGCATGGCATCTCTAAGTGCATGTAGTCTCTAACTTTTGAGGCAAAGCTACAAATGATAAGGGTGTTACTTCATAAAGCCTTGAAATAACTAAATTATTAGAGGAGGAGAACACTGTATATCTTTGAATAATATAAAAACACTTCATTATTGATGGGACCACTGCACTTAGTCATACAGAAAGGAAAGAGTGTGGTTAAAAGGAAGAGAGAAGATAATGTATGTTTGAGGGTTAGTAGGACATACAAAGTAAGTTGATATTGCCTGTGAGAAAACAAATGTGATCACACTGGGAATTATTTTTAGTAAGCAAGAGTTTGGGAATAATAGGGAGAAAATTATACATTGTTGCTGACTTAAAATTCTGTATTATGTAACCAGTGTATTTCTGGAGGTGACAGGACTACAAAATCAATTGAGACTGTTGAGTAATCCATAGTCAGAAATGATAGCTCTCTATTCACAGTGAATGCAAGTGCTGAGTTTCAAGAAAAAGCAGTGCCTGATTTCAGCGGTCTGAATAGCGGGAAAAAACAAAACAAAAATACAGGGTATCTGATGAGAAAATATGTGCATGTGTGGTAGAAGATACTTTCAATTTTGAAATTAGGACATCAAAATAATATATGACATAAAAAAAATAATAATGTAACCATATGAATGAGACATCTAAGACCAGAGATACAGTTAAGTAAATTTTCTACTTGGAGGGAAAAATGGAAACAAGAGAGGATGTAGTCACAGGAAATGGTCAAAGTGGAGAAATATAGAGTCAGCAGAAACCAAAGATGAAGGGGAGGAAGACTGAAATGATAACATTAAGGAGAGATATGAACATCAGCAGGTAGGCAATTATAATAATGAAAGGAATATCCACAGATAGTGTGATAAAGATATAAATGCTCTTATAAATATGAATGTTATAGATAATACAGATGATATAGATGACAAATACAGGTATAAATGTTATAGGTATAGATATAGGCATGGCTATGGATATGGATAAGAACATGGCTATGGTTATGGCTATGGCTATGGCTATGGTTATGGTTATGGCTCTGGCGATTGATTTGACATCAGTTCAGTGAACATAGTGAATCATTTACATAAGACAGAACTAGATTATACCACTTTTACCATTTCAATTACTATTGATAATAAAACATACCAACAACACACATAGGAACATAATGTTGCTATGTTTTACCATTAAAATATTTATTTTGTAAGATAATTTTTGTGTTTCCAATGGATAGAGATATATACAAAGACATAACTCTAGGTATATGTATGTGTGTCAATTGTGTACATTTCTATATATTCTTAGTTATGAGTACTCTATATAGATAGATATCTAGATTTAGATGTTTTTTTTTTCTATTAATTTTTCCAATTCTTTCCATGAATTCAATCTCAGTGTATGTCTAAGTAAGTAGCTTTGTCAATATTATGTGTGTGGTAAACATGTTATAGGTTGTAAAACCTTTCTGAGTGCTCTTTTAACCTCTGCATTTCTCAAGCTGTAGATTATGGGGTTTAACATTGGGTTGATAACCACATACAGCATTGAGATGAGCCTGTCTCTGGCAGGGGAGTGTTGATTGGAGGAGGGCCGGAGGTAGGTAAATGTTGCTGTACCATAAAACAGACAGACAACAAGAAGGTGGGAAGCACATGTGGAGAAGGCTTTGAGCTTCCCTTGGGCTGATTGAATTTTTAGGATGGTGGATATGATGTAGATATAGGAAATTAAAGTGATTAGAGAGGCGGGGATTGACAAAATACTTGCTACCACTAAAACAAGGATTTCTGCCACATACGTGGAAGAACATGAGAGTTCCACCAATTGTGGGATGTCACAATAATACTGGTTAACGCGATGGGACTTACAGAAAGACAGGCGGAATGTGAATGTGGTATGCAGAAGGGAATTAAGAAGCCCTGTTGCCCAGGTTCCAGCCGTCAGCTTGGCACAGCGTACCTTGGTCATGATGAGGGTGTAATGAAGGGGGAAACAAATGGCCACATATCGGTCATAAGCCATGACAGTGAGAAGGAAAAACTCTACCCCTGTAATGGCCGCCAAAAAATAAAGCTGCAAAGCACATCCAACAAAGGAAATGTTTTGCTTCTCAGTCAAGAGGTTCTCAAGCATCTTGGGAACTGTGGTTGACGGGCACAAAATGTCTACGACGGACAGATTGGCTAAGAAGTAATACATGGGTGTGTGCAGCTTTTTCTCAGTCCCAATGGCCAGGAGAATTGCACCGTTTCCCAACAAAATAACCTGATAGATGACAGCGAAAACTGCAAAGAGAGGATAGCGCACCTCTGGGAGATCAGAGAGACCTATGAGGATAAACCCATCCATTGTAGTGAGATTGTAGATGTCCATCTCCTCTCTCCACTTGGGTCTTTCTGGAAAAAGCAAAACCAAAATACAAAGGTTAGGATCAAAAACCTAGGAACCTAGTGATGATCAACACTAGGGAAATAGTTCCAGTGTGGTTGATGAATTGTGTTAGACCTATTTTAATTATAGGTTTCAATTATTATAATTCTGGTAAAAGCATACCATGACTTTATGATATTTCTTGGAATATTCATGCTCAGTTTTTAACTAGATGGTGAAATTTTAAATTTAACTAGATGGTGAAATTTAAAGTTAAAATTTCTCTTTCTTAGTGAAACCATTTTTGATCAGGGTAGAGTATTTGAGATTTTACAATTTGTGAAAGCTGATTGTGCACCCCCGCATCTCCTTAGGCATTTAATTTTTCTTTGCTTTTTATTATCTTGGGTTTTATAGTTTAAGGGACTGATTCAATACTAAGTACCTTGAAGGTGGAAGCTGTGTATTGTTCCTTAATATGTAAATTGTAATAACTGTTAGCAACTGGCAGGCACATAGTAAAGTGTCAAATAATTTTTCAGTGAAAGAACACGTGATTTGTTACCTGATTTTCACAAATTGTTTTTATTGGAAAGGAAAAAATATAACAATGCATCTACATCTTCAAAATCATAATTATTTAAATATGAGCATTAACATATCTCCTGAAAATGTGTACCTTAATAGAAATTGAATTTATTATATATAATATACATGAAACCTGGTTGATATTGTCTGCATGGTATTCAAACAAGAAACAGATATATTTGCATATATACTCAATTCACTTTCCACTTAAAATTTAACTATTTGACCATATGGAATTTCAAATTTATATATCCTAGCAGATTTTGTCTTTATTTTTACCCTTTTCAAATTTTACAGTTACAAGTAAGTATAGCATAATAGCCCAAATTATCACAATGTTTATGTTTATTTACAAAAATACATTGCTTTCATTAAGGGTTTGAAAATTGATATAATGTAGTTATTTTTTGTCACTTTAACATCTAATTTCTTCTGTTTCTATAAACATCACATGTGCATGATAAAAAAGTCAAACAGAAAATATATTTAAATAATAAAATGCAAAATCTTCTTCTAAGGTTCCCTACATAATTCTCAACAGTAATATATTTTACCTTGTGGATATTGTTAATTCTATGGCTTATATAAAATGTGTAGCATAAATAATGCAGAGTATAGATAATGGTTTCTTTAAACAAATACAACCATTGATTTCTGCCAAGTTATTTTACACAGAAAGATTTAACCAAGAAATTCTGAAAAAATTGGAAATTTTTACAATTCTTTCATTAAAGCATTATTTTTATTCTTTCTTTTCCTTAACCAGAAACAGCTCTGTACCCTACTAGAGAGAAATTAAAATCTTATCAGAGATGTTCTCTAAATAATGAAATTTTTGAAATAAAATTTTATTTTAAGCACAAAATGCTTAGAAGCATTATTCAATCAAAATATTTGTTAAATCAGTTAACAAAGAAGGATTGAAGCAAAAAAAATCTGTAGCATTAATTCTCAATATCTCAAATGTTCAAGATTCTAGAAAGTATTATATATTATATATTAATAATTTGAGAAAATAATAGTGGATAGAAGAAATGAAATTAAAATAAGCAAAATTTTAAATCAGAAAATATTAAATTATACATTCAGTATTAAATTCCCTTTATAATCATATTTACTAAGATGATTTTTTCCTAAACAAGGATTATGATAAGTCATTTACCTCTTGATGAAACACAAAGGTGGATGCTATGTCAGGCTAAATGACCAGTGTGTATCCTGAAGAAGTGATAATATATTTTTCTTAAATTTTGTCCTTGGAATTTATATTTCTTCAGTCAAAACTTTGGTTTTGGCCTATAAAATTCAAAATTTGTTCATGAGTTCAGAAATAATTATTATCAAACCCCTCCTTTTGAGGCAAACATAATAAATCCCTGGCTCAAAAAAATAGGAATGATATTTTTGTAAATAATATTTTGAGGAGGTAAAGGTCTATAACATTATTTAGTAACCCATAGGATTCATTGTTTATATGATGTAGATCAGAAAATTCTTAATGCCATGCAATGTCTCTATCTACTTTGTCAGATTACTTGATATAAAGTTTAAACATATGAGCACATGAATCATACATGTTGAGGTCCACTCTTTTCATAGTCATAAACAGCCATACATGTATGAGGATCCAGAGCAAAGGGCCTATTATAGGAAATTAATCAGCAATTAAGCTTTCTTGTTATTTCTGTGACCCATACTTTTACATGTGGTCAAATGCAAACGCACCATATATGATATCTATCTGTATCAAATAGTTACTTGAATTTTCCCCTGCATAGAGAAAAAGAAAATGGGTTCATTAAGCAAAATTATTACTGATAGATCTTAAGATAATTTAAAACATAATTTATTCAGTACATCAATATCAAGGAAATATTACATTCAAAATGTTTTTGGAAAATAGGATATAGAATTGTCTTATAAAATATATTGCTAAAGAAGAGTTCTTTCACCATCTTGTTTAACCCAATGGACCAATAGCTGATAAACTAGAAGACTGTTAAAAACCTTCTACAGTGTAATCTTTCCACCTGCTTTCTGATGTCCTTGTTGAATAGCAGGTCTCATGGACCTGATTATCTAGGAAATATAAATCAAAGTACATGAGTCAGAAACATTCTTTTGATACAGCAGAATTCTACATACATAGGTTTTGGACATAAGTGTTTGGTTATGCACAAATTCTAAGACAAATCATTTTTATACATTTATTTAGCCACCCACTCTAATATTATTAAAAAATGCAAAGTTTAACTTACCTAATTAATATTTAGTTTTCGCTAGTTTCTGAAATGTGTAAATTTTCAGAACATATTGACATCTTTACAAACATCTAATTGTTTCTTTTAGCTTAGACAATCCAGAATTTAGCACAAAATTTTCTTGCTTTTTCCTTTTCTGAGATTTCATTACCAATATAATGTTTCAATATGAAAGTTAAATGATTCAAACAACAAAAATGCATCAGTAAAGGAAAACAAATTCTTCACTTATATACAGAGCTCATACATGAAATTATTTCACAATTTATTTTATGTCCTTTTTCCTCTAAGGAAAAGCAACAATTAGGACTCTAGAGGGTATGTGCTTCTCTTCTTGTTAATAGTGAATTATTACCAACCTAATAATGGGCACTCACTTTATAACTAACTAATATATTGAGAAAATTAAATTTGTAGAAGAGTGAAAATTTTCTATCTTTTAATGTTCTAGGGTAAGAAAAAACAAAAAGTATTTCCAGGGTTTGTATTATCAAAAAATATAAGTAATACATTCTTGTCATTATTGTCATTAGTATTGCCTTGTTGTTAGTATACTTTTTTTGTAAACATAGAGATAATCACCAAAAAATAGGATATTCTAATCAACCTGCTATAAATTTGCATTTTTCATGCTATACAGTTAATCTCAAATACATTTTTTTTTTTGTTGAGTGTGTTCATTTATTTAAATTGAAATTGTAGGTTTACATAAAAATCATGTATATAATAATGAGTTCCCATGTACCACCCTATAATTACCTCCTTGCATTAGTGTGGTATTTTTGTTATAATTTGTGAAAGAACATTTTTATAATTGTCCTATTAACTATAGCCCAGTATTTACAATAGAGTTCAGTGTTTATATAGTACTATTTTTAATGCACTACTACTTAATTTTATACTTGTTTTTGGTTAAAACTATTTACCATGCAGAGAAGAAATGGTGTTACAGCTTTTGAGATACAAATGGGTGGAATTTCAACTTATTTTAACATGTAACTCCAAAGAAGATTTCTCAGCAAGGCAATGACTACCTATGATCTTTTAAATTAATATAAATTAATTACTTCTAACTAAAATCGCACATGCTTAAATGTATATTTTAAGAATTTAGGAGTTCATACTAATTATTTCATTCAAATTAAATAATAATAAATTACCTCCAAAACCACTTGTTTGTAGCCTACAATAAATACACACTAATTTGGTAATTATGACACAAATTTTATTAAAGGTTTATGTATAAATATGTATTTATTTGTATGTGTGTATGTGTGTGTGTGTGTATATATATATATATATATATATATATATATATAATTATTTTCCTTTCATTCTTATATGAAAGGAGGCCTGCTATAAATGTTATTGGCACCTTGCCTTTTATTTTTATTTGAATATGTTTTATGTAAATCACTGAATATTAGTTTACAGAGAAACATATTCTTCAGTCTATTATGACAATAGTTTGGCTAAATAAAGTCTAGTTTATATTTCAATGAATGATTAATATAACACTAAAAGTGTATTGCTTATCATATCTTCTAATATATGGACAGATTGCAGATTTTATATTATGTAATATTATACATATATAACATGTAATATTAGATCAAGTTTTTAAAAATTATATACTTTTTATTTTTAAAGAAGCTTTAGATTACAAAATGTTCCATTAAAAAATACAGGGGCTTCCCTTATACCAAGCCCCTGCCCCCCTCACTTTCCCTCCAGGGATTATTACCAATTGTCAACTATCAATGCATTTGGTAAATGACCTTGGCCAAAAGGGAGAAATATTAAACACAGATGAGTTTTTATGGCTAAGAGACTTCAGAGTGAACAGGGAGGTCATTCCAGAGGTTATGCTTATTATGCACATCTCAAGAGGATCTCACTGCTTGCAATGGTAAACAAGTGCCTGAAGCAAGGGTGCACCTGAGGGCTTTAGAGACATGTAGACACTAAAGGCAGGGCAGACAACCTGAGATATTTGGCACTGCACCAGTGGGCCTTACTTTGGAATGTATGTTCTCCAATGTAACAAAGTTAAACTCATTTATAATTTCCCTACACATGACTCTAATGCCCCTTTTATTTGAACTATACTCATTAAATATATGTCCCAGAAACTTAAATCTTTGGTCTGTTCATATGCCGGTTGAATCCTGATTTTCAGCATAGTTGCAACACCTACTCTCCAGTTCATTGGACTTGCCCAGGACAACTGAAAAAAGGATAATGATGGAAAAAGCCCATCCCAAAAAATGGAGAGTGTCTCCAATCACAGACAAGACAGTTCCATTCATCTGCTCCATGGAAACTAAGCCTCCTCTAAATCAGAGACAGAGTGGGCATTAACATCCCAAAATCCTCAAGAGTGAAGAATGAACAAACATAAGGGGGGAATGCAAATATGGACAAAAATAGACTTGTTATTCTAGCAATGGAAGAACTTGTAGCATTAATATAAAGGCAGTGGCCACCAGAGGTTCTAAGGGGAGGAAGAGGGAAGTTTTACTTTCTTTCTTGACAAATGTCCTATCATCTCAGTAGATATATTCTAAAGAAATTATGTGTGAAGTGTCAAGAGATCTGAAACCCTCTTTCAAATGTTTAAATGGCACATTTAAAAATTTATATTTTAATAACATTTACATCAATATATATGAATAAATGTATATGGCAGCTGTATTTGGAAAGTAGTGTATACACTTTATGAAATGCTTCAAAGAAGATTTATCTACATCTATAAATTTAAAAAATATATGTGTTGAGAAAGTTATATATTAGGAATTAATGAATTAATGTGAAGTGTACATGAATGTACATTATAACATTTCAACTTTTCTATAACTTATACCTTTCAAAATAAAATATTGGAAAATATCAAACATGAATAATAAAAAATGATAGAGTGAAAAATATGTCTACCCCCAAACCTTCATCTCTAGTCTATGTTCCCATTAACATGGAAAGAGCAGAAAGTCTTAACCATGTACTTTTACTTTTTTAGGAATTATTCTATTCACAATTAATCATAATAATTTTTCTCTATGGGCTTTGTGTGTCTATTACTTGTAATTTCTTTTTACATCTTTACATGCTTTTTTTTGTACTTTTATGAAATAAGGTTTAAACTCTATTGTTTTGCTTATCATCACCATGCTCTAAGCTTTTGCACAATAGAGATGGATGCTCTGTTATAAAATATGAGGAAATTCCTTTACATTTTCTCTCAACTGCTTTTAAATTTTCCATTCACTATTGAAATTTGCTTCCTTACTGTAGGAATATGGAATCATGGTCTCCTGTTTTGAAAAAGCATAAACAAAAATGTTGCTTATGAAAATTAGAAGCTTTATTTTTCTGCCGCACTAAAGAATTGCAGAATTGAAAAGTGCCAGCTCCAAACATCAAAATGTCCAAGGGGTGTAAATTCACCTGGGCATACATATAAGGTATATAAATGGGTCAAATGTTCATTAGGTATTGTCACAGGGGTTGGAGATTCACACAATAACTGAGACAATACTGATTTTCCATGCTGGAGAGCTCTGCCAGGTTCTCTAATGAAGCAGCAACAGTTCCCCAAGTGCAGGGTCAATGACTGGCAAAGAAGGATGGTCCATTGATTGGCCCTTGATCTTGATGACTATGCTTGTGAGCCTTTGCTCTTGAAATTGAAATTTAGTCTAGTGTTGTGGGGTGCCTAGGTGTTGCCTCCTGAGAGCCTCCTTGTTGCTCTAATGTGGCCTCTTTCTAAGCCAAACTCAGCATATAAATACATTACCTTCCCCCCAGCTTGGGACATGGCTCCCAGGGATGAGTCTCCCTGGCACCGAGGGATTACTACCAAGCACCTACTAGCAATGCAACTGGAAAAAGACCTTGAATAAAAGGTGGAAAAGGTAAAGAAAAATGAGTGTAAATGGCTAAGAGACTTCAAAGTGAGTCGGGAGGTAATTGAGAGGTAACACTTACGCATATCTTAGCAGGATTTCATAGATTTCCAAAGTAGATACTACCCCAATTAGTGGGGCTCCTGAGGGCTCTGGAGACACCCAGATCCTATGGTCAGAGCAGATAGCTACAGAGTTTGGTGCCTTGCCAGTGGGCCTACTTTAGATTTTGTGCTTCTGAGAGTGACAGTGTTGGACTCAGTTATGGCTTCCCTAGATATGGCTCATCTGTCTCTCCTATTTAAAACTGTACTTGGTGCTGGATTTTGTAGGTGTACATCCAAGAGGCTGGAATTTTTGAGCTGTCTATGTGCCAGCTGGACACTTAGCCTCAGTGGAGTTGCCAAACATACTCTGCAGTTCATTGGAATCACATAGGAATAAAAACAAGGTGAGGATTGACAACCACCATAACAATGAAACAAGAGAGCCTATCACTGCAAGCAAATCCCATCCATTGACTGTATGGGATCAAAGCCCCATGTCAATTAAAGGTGGAGTGGACATCACCGTCCTAGACTCCTCAGGATTTGGGAATGAACTACAGACTAGAGTGGGCTTACTGGTATTCCACTATAGACTTATTATGATTCTAGCAATGGAAGGAATTACAACATTAATGAAGATGCAGTGGCCACTGGAGGGACAGGGAGAGGGAAAAACAGGTGTAATATGGGGGTTTTATCAGGACTTGGGAATCATCCTGAATGACATTGCGATAACAGATATAAGCTATTATTTATCTGTCCATAACCTGTAGAATTGTGTGGGAGAGAACGTAACCTACAATGTAAACTAAGGTCCATGCCCAGTGACCACGCCCCAGGATGTTTATCAATTGTAATGAATGTGCCACACCAATGAAGGATGTTGTTTATGTGGGAGATTGCAGGAGGTGTGAAGAGTGGGCATATGGGAATACCAATATTTTATGTGTAACATTTATGTAATCTTAGTATCTTTTAATAAAAAATAAATAGGAATTTAAAAAAAGGCAACCAGGATTCCTTTGTTTCCTCTTTAGCTTCCTAAGCACATGGCTCTGATTCCCCAGGAATATAACTGAACACTGAAGCTCTATTAATTACATCATGGTCCTGAAACCCAGAAAGACAGAAAGTAGTAGGACAGAGAAGTGAGTGTGAGTTGACTCAAGTCCCTTGTAAGAAGTTTTCCTGAAATCATCTCCAAAAATCCCATCAATTCTGCATTAGAAGGAGTTGAGTTGAGTACCTCATGATCCTCAACATACACCCTTCTTGTCAGGGTTCATGGAAGCAAATTTTTATTTTAGACATCTATTAGGAATGCAACTATTAGTGTCAGGCACTGTATATATGTATTTTAGTTCTGATTTTCATTAATTTTATGTATAAAGTAGCATGCTACTTTAAAAATTAAATATTATTTAACTGTATACATTGATACCTAGACTGGAGTCTTGGAGAATCATTAGGCTTATGTAAAACCTCCTCGAGCTCTGAATTTTCATTTGCTGCTTGGAAATTCCTAACTACCAATACTTATTCTACTTCTCTTTTTAGATTTGTAGTGTACATCCCATCCAAATCTCTTCAGCATACAGAAATTCCAGACAAGAGTATACCATTTTGGTGATCCCTTACTGCTAAGTGGAAGAACATGATAAAGTTCAGGCTAATGAAATTTAGCAGATATGATATATGAACTGGGTCATAATTATATAGGGAGGTTACTGACATCTACTTCCTTTCACATTAGTCAGGTAACCATCAGACGTTTCAATGTTGTTCTTTCACAAATCATATGTTCAAGAGCAACGATCCTTAAAAAGACAGAGCAATGAGATAGGAAATTTATGGATTTCTGGAAAAGTTAATCTTCCTTTATGGACTGCCTAGCAATTAAGCCTGAATGTGAGAATCAATCAATTAAAAAATAAAAATAAAAAACTTCTTTCTCTTATAAGACAGTGCTACATGCATATCCAGTAAAGTAGCTGTATGTCTTCCAAATACAGTTACTATTCCAGACTGTAAAGATTTAAAACTTTATGTTTATACATTTTGTGAATGCAATGATCAACAAAAATCCCTTAATATTAATTTATCCCTTTATCTTTTAGGACATGGACTTGCTCCTCTGGTTTCCTCAATCTAAGTGGTGATATTTGGAGCTGTAATCCCTGATTTTATTATCATCAAATCATTTAATTATGAAAATTAATATTGACATAAAAATTATATAAAATAAAAGCATATATAAAAAGTGCATTGTATTTTCTTCATTATTTCTTTTTATTTAATTTTCAGTTAAGTTTTAAAAATTGAATTGAAGTAGAAAAGACAATTTTTCTTTGCTGTACAAGTCTATGAATTTTAAGCATAAGTATGGATTCTTGTAACCATCATCACAATTAGGCAGTTTGTAAAAACTGCCTGTTGCTACTCCTTTGTCATCATAGCTCCCTCAAACCCTAACCTCTGGCCACTACTGTTCTCATTATTAAGTTTTGCCACTTCAAGAATGTCATAGAAATGGAATCATACAGCATGTGACCTTTTGATTCTGGATTTTTGCAGTCTAAATAATGCTTTTAGGATTTACATGAGTTGTTGAATATCTAAATAGTTTTCTTCTTTTTATTGTTACATAAAATCCTATTATTTGAGTGTACTCCTCTTTATTTATACTTTCTCTAATTGAAGGGCACTTAGGTTTTTTTTTTTTTTTTCCAGATTTTGGTGATTATGAATATAATAGTAATAAATATTTAAATATTAGTTTTTGTATGAACATAAATTTTCATTTCTCTCATATAAATTCCTAGGAGTAAGAATTCTTGGTCATATGATAAGTGTTTGTTTAACTTTATAAGTAAGTGACAAAATTTTCCATGGAGGCTATTGTTATGCTTTCATACCAGCAATGTGGGAGAGTACCAGTTCTCACACATACATAAAATATTGGGTATTGTTGATTATTTCATTTTAGCCATTGTGGAAGCTTAGAGCTATGTGCACAAGAAAAACATATTCTTAAACGTAAACATTCCTGTGAATGTGAACTCATTGTGAACAGAACATTTTGATGAGGTTAATTCAGGTAAGGTGTGGCCCTATTAAATCAGGAAAGCTCTAAATCCTTATACTGGAGTCTTTTACAAACAGAATGAATTTCAAACAGAGAGAAAGCCATGGGAAGCAAGATTTGAAGATCAACAAAACCCAGAAGAGAACAAAATGGCCAGCATAGACCACAATTTGCATAATTTTGTGACAGAGGAGCCAAGGAGCAAAGATCAGTAGTAGCCAGCACAAAAGGAATCCAGTCTTTGGAGAGAAAAAGATCATTGCTTGGTTATGGCATGATTTATATTTCTCCTGGCCTCAAAAACATGAACTAATAAATTCTCACTATTTAAATGAACTCATTGCAAGGTATTGGATTGAACAACCTAAGAAACTAAAAGAAATTTTTGTATCAGGAGAGTGGGGTGCTACCAATGCATATGCAAAAAAAATGTAGAAAGGGCTTTGGAACTGAGTTGTGGACAGAGGCTGGAAGAATTGTGATATGCTTGATAGATAAAGCCTAAATTGCTTTAAAGGGACTGGTGATAGAAATATGATTGGTAAAGTTTCTTCTGATGAAGCCTCAGAAATAAATGATGAATGTGCTATTGGAAATGGATAGAAAGGCAATCTTGGTTTTAAGGTGGCAGAGAACTCAATGCAATTAAATTCTGAGGTTGAATGGAAGGCATAACTTGAAAGTGATTAACTTTGATATTTAGCTGAGTAGATTTTCAAGCTAAGTGTAGAAGGTGCAGTCTAGTTTAAGGGAAGAATACACTGAACAAAGAACCCTTAACCGCGCCCCCCCCAATTGATGGTATGGAAAATTCTAAGTCTTTCCAGATAGTGTGAATTAAGACTAGGGCTAGATGTGACTCTATCAGGAGCTTTCTAAGCTTCCATAAAGCAAGTCCTTAGAGAATAAACCATGTGATTGTTTAAATGAACATGGATAAAGTCAGCCATTTCAGTGGAAGGTAAGGATTTGAAATGCAATTATTCAGATAAGGAGTGGGGCTGCCAGTCCATCAGGCCAGGAGGACAAAACATCAATTCATAGATGGCTCACAGAACTGGAAATATTATAGAGTTTGCTGTAATGGTTTGGAATTGTTTAGGACCTGTGATTCTTCTTTTTCTTCCAATTTATCCCTGTTAGAATGGTAATGTTTATCCTAAGCCTGTATCTCCACTGTATATTGGAAGCAGATAACTTGTTTTCTAGACTTCATAGAAAAAGGGCAATTGTGACCCAGGAAAGGCCATACCCATAGCTGATTTTGATGAGATTTTGCACATACATTGTATTGTTTCTGAAATATCTTAAGGCCATAGGGATGTTGTGATGGAAGGAACGTGGAAAGAATATATATTCTGGGGTTGTCCAGAGATTGAACTGTGTTGGCTTTGAGTTACCTACTCGAGGAAAGCATGTACTTAAACTTAACCCATTCCTGTGGCGGTGAGCCCATTGTAAGTGGGCCTTTTAAATGAGGTTACTACAGTTAAGGTATGGCCTAGCTCATTCAAGATTGGTCTTAAGCCTATTACTGGTGTCTTTATAAACAGAATGAAATTCAGACATATAGAAAGTCAAAGGAAGCAAGAAGCTGAAGGTCAATGGAAACCGGAAGAGAAGGGAGAATCAAGGAAGGATTGCCATGTGCATTTCTATGTGACAGAGAACCAAGGAACAAGAATCATCTGCAGCCAACCCCAAAGAATGCCAGTTTTGGGGAAGAAACCATCACCCTGATGATACCTCCAATTGGACTTTTCTCAACTTCAAAAATCTGAGCTAAGAAATTCCAATTTTTTAAGCTGATCCATTGCAAGTTATTTGCTTAAGCAGCCTGGAAAATTAAAACAGCCATAGTATCTCAAGTTAATTTAAATTTGAATTTCCATAATGGCTACTGATGTCAAACATCTTTTTATGTGACTATTTCCCATCCTTTATCTTCTTTGTGAAGTGTGTCCGTTTTTAATAGTATTGTTTATTTTCTTCCTCTTGATGTTTATGTGTTCTTTATATGTTTTGAATAGAAGTCCCTCATCAAATATGTGATTTGCAAATATTTTCTACTTATTTATATTTAATTTGTCTTTTCTTTGTCTTTAGAGAACTTTCTTGTTTTTTTATTTTAATGAAGTGTAATGTATGATTTGCCCCCTTCATAGATTGTGCTTATTTTGCCATTTCTAAGAACTATTTCCCTATTCCTATTCATGTAGATTTTCCTCTATGTTTAATTCTAAAATATTATAACCTTGAAAAAATTAAAAAGACAGCCAGCAAGATGGTGACAGAGTAAGGAGCTCTTAGAGTCAGTTCATGCTACAGGACAGTTAGTAATCTCCCAGAGCTATCTAAATCTCCTCTTTGGGGGTTCTAGGAGGCCAAAAGAGCATCCTGCAACATCCTTCAAAGAATGGAAGGAAGAGACTGCCCATCTGCAGAGAAGATTCATAAGTAGAGTACTCCATACCATGGAAGCTTGTGCACATCCTCCACTGGCAGCACAAGCCACCCTGAAAGCTATTCTGTGGCTGGAATTGGAAGCTCCATTTCCCAAAAATGGGGGAGCAAGAGACAGTTGGGCACCGACTTCAGTTACTGGTTAGTAAATTTGGCAAGCTAAAGTATAATCCTGAAAACACCTAAGTTTGAACTTATCCAAGAAAAAAGAGGCCAGTACCCACCATTTTAACTCCACCCCTGGCACAAGTGGAGTGGACAGAAAATCACACAGCTGGTAGGGACCAGCTTCTTTCCATACAGATCAGATTTCAGTTATAGCACAAGCCCCAGGCCCACCTCCAGCAGGGAGAAAGTTGGGGGACCTGTGCCAGCCTCCCCAGGAAAATTCAGGCCATGCTGTGCAGGCCAGTGACCATCTTACTCTGATAGCAGAAGCCATATCAGGAGCTATTCTATGGCTGGAGTTGGAAGATCCATTTCCCAAAAACAAGGGAGGAAGAGACAGTTGGCCACCGACTTTAGCTACTGATTAGTCAATTTGGCTGGCTAAATTATAATCCTAAGAACAGCTAAAGTTTGAACCTGTCCAAGTTGGAAAGAGGCTGGTAGCATCCATTTTGATGCCACCCCCAGCATGAGGAGAAGCTGGGCTGACTGAAAATCACAGTGGTGGTAGAGACTGGTTTCTTTCAGGCAGATCAGCCTGTAGGCCTAGCCTAGCCTTCAGTCCCACCTCTAGTAGGGAGGAAGATGGTGTATGTAGCAGTTTGGCAGTTTGATATAGTTATGAATTATTGGATTATGCTTGTAAACTGCTCTGTTCATCTGGGCATGATTAAGTTATGATTAGGGCTTTGATTGGGCCACCAGCCTCTCCAGGTAACTGCAGGTACATTCAGCTGGCACAGACTGAATAGTCAGAAGTCTACCAGGGCAGCTGTGGTCATTTTGCATCCAAACAGCATAGATTGCTTCTCACACCTGCATCTCCATTCCCACTCCAGGCAGGGGAGAGAGGTGTGTGAAGATTCATCAGTCTGTCTGGACAACTACACTCAAGGCCTAAATGACTTGGATTATTTCAGAAGGCTGTGGCTCTGTCCTGAGCTCTGGCAAAGGAGAAAGTTTGAAAATTCATCAGTCCCTGGGGCAGTCTGGGCAAATTGAGCCTCCACAGCTTACAGCACCAAATACAACCTTGGCTTCTAATACACAAACAGAAAGGGAAAAAGTGTTTAAAAAAAAGCCCTAAATTAAAGAGAGAAACTGCACCCAGAATAAATACTCTAGTAAGGCAGATGCCAAGACATCAACATAAAGTTACAATCCACACCAAGAAACAGGGAGATATGGCCCACTTAAAAGAACAAGATAAGCCTTCAGAAGACATAAAGGAGTAGAGACAACTAATCATAGATGTTCAAATAAATCTCCTTAATAAATTTAATGAAATGGCTAATGAGATTAAGGATATTAAGAAGACATTGGATGAGCCCAAAGAAGAATTTTCAAGCACACATAGAAAAATAGCAGATCCTATGAGAATGAAAGTTGCAAAAAATGGAATTAAAAATACCCTGTAATCATTTAATAGCAGATTTGAGGACACAAAAGAAAGGATTGGTGGGCTTGAAGAAATGGCCTCTGAAAGCAAACAAAAGAACAGATGAAAAGAATGAAAAAAATGAACAGGGTCTCAGGGAACTAAATAAAAGCAAAAGACATGCAAACACATGTCATGGGTGTCCCAGAAGGAGAAGAGAAGGGAAAAGGGGCAGACAGAATTTTTGAAAAAAAAATGGTAGGAAATTTTCTAAACCTATTGAAGGACATAGATTTACATGTCTTTAGGAGCACAATGTACTCCCATCCAAATAAATATAAACAGACCAAGTCTAAGAACATACTAATCAGAACATAAAATGCCAAAGAAAAAGAGAGAATTCTGAGAGCAATAAGAGAAAATCAATGCATAACATATAAGGGATACTCAATAACACTAAGTGACAATTTCTCATCAGAAATCATGGAGGCAAGAAGTCAGTGCTATGATATACTTAAGATAATGCCAGACAAAAACTTCCAACCAAGAATATTATATCCAGCAAGATTGTCTTTCAAAAATTAGGGTGAATTTAGATTATTCACAGATAAACAGAAACGGAGAGAGTTTGTAACCAAGAGACAGGCTTTTCAGGAAACACTAAAGGCTCTGCTACAGTTTGAAAATAAAAGACAGGATAGGGAGGCCTGGAAGAATGTCTAGAAATGAGAACTATACCAATAAAAGTAACTAAAAGTGTCAAAAGAGTGTAAAAATAAAATGCATAAAAACTCAAAATTTTCAGGAATAAAATTAACCAACAATGTAAAGCACTTGTATTCAGAAAACTACAGCTCATTGTTAAAAGAAATTTAAAAAAAGAACTAAGTAATTGGAAGATCATTCCATTCTCATGAGTTGTAGGACTAAATATCATTAAGATGTCAATTCTACTCATATTGATATATAGATTCAATGCAATCCTCATAAAAATTGCAGCAGCATTTTTGTAAATAAAAGGAAAATATGATTATTAAACTTATTTGGAATGGTAAGGTGTCCTGGATAGCCATAAACATCTTAAAAAGGAAAAGCAAAGCTGTTAGACTCTAATTTCTGGACCTTAAATGATATTACCTAGCTACAGTAGGTAAAACAGCATGGTACTGGCATAAAGACAGATACGTAGACTAATGGAACAGAATTGATAGATCAGAAACAGATCCTCACATCTATGGTCAAGTGATTTTTAACTGGCCTGTCAAACTCACCCAGTTTGGGCTGCACAGTCCATTCAACAAATGGTGTTGAAAGAACTGGATATCCAAAGCCCACAGAAGGAAAAAGGGCCCTTATCTCAAAAAATTAACTGAAAATAGAAAAAAAAAAAAAAAAAGCTTAATATAAAAGCAAGAACCATAAAGCTTCTAGAAGAAAATGTAGTAAAATATCTTTAAGACCTGGTGGTAGGTGGTGGATTCTTAAAGAAAATAAGAGGAGAACTGAGATGGACTACTGATGTTTAATGTATGTAGAAGTTTTAATTAACCTTGCTGTAAAAGTGTGGAAATATCCAGAGATGATGGTAACACATTATAGTGAGTATCAGCTGATTTATAAATGGGAATGTGGCTGAAAATTGTAGTCTAGGGATGTAAATACCAATTGACAGAAAGCTATTCAGTCTAGGGACTGAATAGCACAGTAAATCCAGAGGTGGATGAGAATTGTGATTGATGGAACAGATGCAAGAGTGCCCTTTGTGAACTACAGCAGATGTACATCACTATTGCAGGGTGGTTGGAATGTGGAGAAGCATGGCAAAAATACAACTAGAGTGACCTATGAGCTCTGGCTAATAATAATAATGTAATATTCATGCATCTATGCCAAAGATGTACTGAGTTGATAACGAGGGGAGTATGGAAAAAGTGTGCCAAATGTATGCTGCGGACCTGGTAATAATCTGAGGATATTATCTCATGATCTGTAACAAATATTCCACCACATTCCAGTATGGTGTGCTGATAGAGGAGTTTTGTTTGGGAATTCTGCATATGTGCATGATTGTTTTATAGTTTTACAACTTCTGTCATAAAATATATATTTAAAAAAATAATAGTGTTGGTTGGGGAGGAAATACACCAAATATAAGATAAGGACTATAGTTAGTTGTAAGATTTTTGACAATATTCTTTCATAATATGTAACAAATGTCTCACAATGCAAGGTGTTGGTGGTGGGTTGATGTATGGGAAGCCTGTATGATGTCATTAATATTTGCTTTGTAAGTTCACTTTTACTATACACATATTGTTCATGTATGTTCATGTAAAAATGATATAATAATAAGAATAGGGTGAGTTGGGGAAGAATACTTTGGTTAGTAGTAATATTTTGAGGACGCTCTTTAATCATTAGTTAAAAATATTTCACAACAAGGCAAGATATTGGTGGTAGGATGAAGTATGAGAGTTCTGTATAATGTCATGTATGTTTGTTTTGTAAGTTCACAACTATTACTATACACTTATTGTTTTTGTATGTTTATGTATGAGTGATATACTTCAATAAATTTTTAAAAAGTTATAACCTTACAATTTCACATTTAGAGTTAATTTTTATATACTGAATGATGATTATGTAAAAGATCCTCTTTTTGCATATAGAAGTCTTAATATTCCCACATTAATTTTTCACAGTATTATACTTTTCCATTAAATAGACTTTATGTATTTATCAAAAAGCAAATGACCATTTATATAAAGGTTTATGGACCTCAATATATGCCCATCATCTTTGTGTTTATTCATTTAAATTTTTTTTTATTTTTTTAAAAAGATATTTAGATAACATAAATATTACACAAAAATTATAAGGATTCCCATACACCCCACCTCCCACATCTCCCACCACCTCCCACATAGACATCTTTCATTAGTGTGGCACATTAATTAAAGGTTTATAGAACTCTATATGTTTCCCTCATCTATTTGTTTATTCATTTTTAATACCAAAAAATCTTTCCCTAAATTTAAGTCTTCAAGTAGGATAGTGTGATTGACCCAAATTTCTTTTTCTTTTTCAAAATTGTTTTGTCTCATCTAGCTTTTTCTCTTACCCATATAAATTTTAAAACCATCTTATGTAGATCTAAAAAAGTCTGAAGGTGTTTTTACTAGAATACCAATAAATGCATAGATAATCTAAAAACTGGCACCTCTAGCATGATGATTCATGCAGTCCATAAACTCAATATATCTTAACACTTACTAAAATATTTTAAAATTAAGGATCCTTTTTTTATAAGAGAGGTTGTAGGTTTAGAGATAAATAATGCATAAAATACAGAGTTCCCATATACCACCTTTTTATTAACATGGTGCATATATTAAAAATGATGAAAGACATTAAAAAAATTATACGATTAACCATAGTACATGCTTTAACTTAGGGGCCACTGTTTGTATTGCAGAGTAATTTGTGGGGGTTTTTTTTCTTTAGTAACATGTATAAAAAATTATACTTTCCCCTTTTAAATTAAGTTCTAATATATATTTCTATGCTGCTATTGACATTGAAAATGTTGGGCTACCATCACCACCATCCATTAACAAAATTTCCATCAATTCAAACAGAGACTCTGTACAATTTAAGCATTAATTTTCCATTCCACACAGCCACCCAGGTTCTGGTAAACTATATTTAATTTCTGGCTGAAAGATTCTGCATATTCTAAATATTTCATAACTGTATCATATATGGCTTTTCATTTCCCCATAACCCTTCCAGTTCTTTCCCCTTCTAGTCACAGCAGCATTACATTTCTTAATAGTTAGAAGGCAAGCCTAGAGAAATAACTGTGAGCTTGGAAGTAACAGCTTGTATGCCTAGACTTCTTTCCCAGAAACTCTAGGAGTAATCAGGTATGTGAACTGCTTGACCACCTTTGTATCCATAAATCCCTTATGTAATTACTATAAAGATGCCACTTCAGCCCTAATGACAAACATTGTAAATACTCTTTTTAGTAGTTACTATGAAAGTGTAACTTCTGCCCTGCTGAGAAACACTGTGAATGTCTAGTCCTTGATTATCTGTCCCGAGCACTGTACTTGTTAATCATCCTCTCCCCTCATGGTCTTCCCAATCTGCCCACAGACATATAGTATAAAAGACTCCTCTTACTGCGGAAAATACAGCTTGAATCTAGGAATTGACAGACTCTCTCCCCATCACAACAGATGAGGATTTAGGCCATGATCAGCCTTGGTCTCTCTGAGAGAGAGGAATCTCCCCTTGACTATCCAGGGTGAGGCTCCATGTAAGCCCTCTAGTAAATGCTCCTTCTCTTGCTAAGCTGGATTTAGCCAAGTTTTTTTTTTTTTTTTTTTTTTGGTCTGATGTACGGTCTGATGTATCCCTGTCAGTTTGGTGGGAAGCTGTTATTTTACACAGCTTCCTGCTATACTTGAAAAGATATTAGTGATGTAAAAAATAATTGTTCTTTTGTTTCTGGCTTATTTCACTTAACATGATGTCTTCAAGATTCATTCATGTTATTAAATGTGTTAGAAATCCATTCCTTTTTACAGATGAATAATATGTCTTTCATGTATATTATGTTTTGTTTATCCAATCATTAGTTAAAAAACAATTGGTTTAGGGTTTGTAATTAAAAAAAAATATTAAACGAAATAAAAAGAAAAAACAAACAAACAAACAAAAAAAAAAACAATTGGTTTGCTCCATCTTTTGGGAATTATGAATAATGCCTCCATGAACATAGATGTGCATATATCTGTGAGTCCCTGCTTTCAACTTCTTTTAGTATGTACATAGAAATGGGTTTGTTGGAGCATATGGGCATTCTATACTTAACTTTATGGGCTACCACCAATGTGTCTTGAACACAGATTGTACTCTAGTACATTCCCACCAAGATTGAGTTACTCCATTTACTTTTTAGCACTTATAATTTTCCATATTTTTTAATAGTAGCCCTTCTAGTGGGGGAGAAATGGTATTAGATTGTGATTTTTATATGCATTTGCCTTAAGGCTAATGATTTTGAACATCTTTTCAATTGCTTTTGGCCATTTTTTAAATTGGGGTTTATCATTTTGCTGTTGAGTTGTACAAAAGTTTTTACTTTTTCCTGATTTGTCTTCATATTTTCATTAAGAGTTTAGCGAAACTCTATTGATTTTTGTGGTTTGATCTTGTACCCAATCACTTGTACTCTGGGTACAAAGGCCCAATTGTCTTTCAATCAATGAATGGATAAGCAAAACATGATATATACATGAAAGACATATTATTCATGTGTAAGGCATTATTGGGTAATGTCTTAATCTCTCCCACATTTTTGAAAGAAAGTCTTGCTGGATATAATATTCTTGTTTGGCAATTATTTTCACTTTCTGAAATGATTTTTCTGCACCATTATGATAATTATATGTTTTGCCTTTCTTACTGTTAATGCAGTGTATCACAAGAATTGAATTTCTTATGTTGAAACTCCCATGCATACCTGGGATAAATACCACATGACAATGGTATATAAATCTCATGATGTGCTGTTAGATTTGTTTTACTAATATCTTGTTGATAATTTTTGCATCTATATTCATACATGAGGTTCTGTAATTTTCTTTTCTTATGGATTCTTTATCTAGGTTTGTTATGAAGGTGATGGCTTCATAGAATGACTTTTACAGTGTTCTTCAAATTTTTTGAAAGAGTTTGAACAGGTATGGTGTTAATTCTTTTTGAAATGTGACAAAATTCACCTGTGATTTTCTTTTATTGGAAGATTTTTTTTATTGCTGATACACTCTCTTACCAGTTCATTGGTTTGTTGAGATCATCTGTTTTTCAGGATTTGAGTAGGTAGTGTATTAGTCAGCCAAAGGGGTGCTAATGTGAAATACCAGAAATGGGTTGGTCTTTATAAAGGGCATTTATTTGGGGTAGAAGTTCACAGTTACCAGGGCATAAAGCATAAGTTTCTTCTCTCACCAAAGTCCATTGCCATGTGTTGGAGCAAGACAGCTGCCAACATTTGCCAGGGTTCAGGCTTCTTGGGTTCCTCTCTTCCTGGGGCTGCGTTTCTCTCTGGGTTTACCGCCTCTGTTTCCTCCACAAGGCCAGCTGTAGACTATCAGGCAAATGGCTCACTTCTCTTCTCCTGGGGCCTTCTCTCCAACATCAAAACTCCAACATCAAAACTGCTTCTCAAAAACTGCTCCCTCTGTCCTTTTCCTTGCCTTTTATATTCGATTCCCCCACCCACTAAGGGGTGGGGCTCAATGCCCTACTGATGTGGCCCAGTCAAGGCCCAAATCATAACTTAATCATGTCCAGATTAACAGATCAGTTTACAAGCATGATCCAATTATATTTTTGGAATTCATAATTACATCATATTGCCAAATGGCTATAGGTAGTTTCTGTGTTTCTAAGAATTTGTCCATTTCATCTTGGTTTTCTAATTTGTTGGTGCACAGTTGTTCATATTATCCTCCTATAGTCCTTTTTTGTCAGTGGGGTTTTCATTTCTGATTTTAATAAATTTTGACATCTTTTTTAGTTTCTTTGTCAGTCTAGCTAAACTTTTGTTAAGTTTATTGACCTTTTCAAAGAACCAAATGTTGGTTTTGTTAATTTTCTCTATTGTTTTTACTTTTCCATTTATTTTTATTTTTCTTTAAGAAGCTTTAGATTATATAAAGGTTACATAAAAATTATGTAGGATTCCCATGTGGCCCACCTCCTCCCCCTCCCACACTTTCCTCCATTAACAGCATCTTTCATTAGTGTGGTATATTTGTTACAATTGATGAGTACATACTGAAGCACTGCTATTAAAGTAGACTATAGTTTACATTATACTTTGTACTTTATCTCACACAATTTTGTAGGTTATGACAAAATATATTATGGCTTGTATCTGTCATTTCAATTTCATGCAGGACAAGTCCAATGTACAAAAATGCCCCCATATTACACCTATTCTTCCCTCTCCCTCCCCTTAATACTTCTGGTGGCCATTCTTTTATATTTTGTTACTTTTGTGTTCTATTTCTTTTTCTCTGTTTAATCTTTGTTAGCTTCTTCCTTCTATTTACTTTAGGTGTATTTTAATATTGTTTTTCAAGACTCTCCAGTTATGAAGTTAGGTGTTTGACTTGAGATTATTCTTCCTTTTTTATGCTGGCATTTAATGGTATAAATTTCTCTCTCAGCACTGCCTTTGCTGCAGGACATATGTTTTATTATGTGTTATTATCATTTGCATTCCCTTCAAGATATTTTCTCATTTCTCCTTTGATTTCTTCTTTGACCCTTGGATTGTATAAAATTATGTTGTTTACTTTCCACGTATTTGTGAATTTTCCTTTTCTCCTGTTATTGATTTCTAAATTGAATCAATTGTTGTCAGGCAAGATACATTATAGGATGTTAACTTGGCAGAATTTATTGAGATATGTTTTGTGACATAAAATATGGTCTATCCTAGAGAATGAATCATTTACAGCAGAGAAGAATGTGTTATGCTTCTTTTGGTGGAAGTGTTCTATATAGATGTGTATGTGTAGTTGCTTTAGAGTATTGTTCAATTCTTCTCTTTCCTTATCGACCTTCTGTGTAGATGTTCTACGTATTATTGAACATGATGATTGAAGACTCCTTCTATTAATGTAAACCCATCTATTTCTCACTTCAAGTCTGTCAATATTTGCTTGATATAATTTGTAGCTCTGCTGTTAGGAACAGCTATATTTAAAATTATTTTGTCTTCTTGTTGAATTGATCACTTTATCAGTAGATAATGACCTTCTTTGTACTTTGTACAAATAGACAGTTTTGACTATTTTATCTGATATTGGTGGTGTTACCGTACCTCTCTTGTATTTACTACTCACATGGTATATATATATATAGTATATATATATATATATATATATATATAAAATATATATATATATTTCCCATTCCTTCACTTTCAATCTACTTATGTATTTGAATTTAATGTGAGTTGGGTCATGCTTTTTTAAATCCATTCTGTCATTCTCTGTCTCTTTTCTGTAGAGTTCATTTTATTTACATTCAAAGTAAGTACCATTAAATTCAGGGCATTATTCTTCCATTCTACTATTTTGTCTTTATAAATATTATACCATATTTGATCCTCAATTCTTCCATTGATACCTATTCTCATATTCTCATATTCTCATATTTACTTTATGCTTTTGTATTGTAACATTTTGTGTTCCTACTAATTTCTTTCTGAATATATATCAGATATTATATTTTTGGTTACCATGGTGTTAAGATTTAACATCCTAAATCTATAACAATCATAATTGATTTGATATCAACATAACTTCAATATCATACACAAACACTGTTCCTGTACTCCTTCATCCCCAAACCTTTTTCTTTTTTATCAGGCCATGTTCCAAATTTTACCTTTGAAAAAAATGTATATCCCAAACCTTCAATTTATCATCATTTTTATGCATCTGTATTTAATACCCTTACCAGAGATCTTTATTCTTTATGTACTATGATCTAATATCTAGTGTCCTTTCTTTTCATTCAGTATAACTTCCTTTAGTATTGTAGGGCAGGGCTATTGGTAATTAACATCTTCATCTGTTGTTTATTGGGTAATGTTGTAACCTCTCCCACATTTTTTAAAGAAAAGCTTGCTGGGTATAAAATTCTTGTTTGGCAATTATTTTCTTTTAGCACTTTAAATAGTTCATACCACAGCCTTTTTGCCTCCATGGTTTGTGTTGAGAAATCTGAACATAATCTACTGGTATTTCATCATACATAATTCATTGCTTTTCTCTTATGGCTTTAAGAAATATCCTCACGTCCTTGGCATTAGAAAGTCTTATTACAAGTTGTCTGGGTATGCTTCTTTTTGAGTTTACATGCTTGGGGCTCTTGTGCCTTCTTGAATTTCTTTATTCATATATTTTGTGAAATTTAAGAAACTTTATACCATTATTTCTTTAAATAATCTTTATGTCCCTTTTCCTATTTCTTCTCTTTCTGGGATTCCAATAAGTCATATTTTGTTACACTTGATGGTATATTATGGGTCTCATAGGCACTGTTTGCTCAGCTTTAATTCTTTTTTTTTTGCCATTTTGCTCCTCAGCCTGATTAATTTCAATTGTCCTGTCTTCAAGAGCACTGATTCTTTCTTCTGCCACATCTATCTTGCTGTTGGAAGCATATAGGATATTTTTTATTTCACTTGTTTTGTTACTCAACTCCTGTATTTCTATTTGGATCTTATGGAGAATTAATAGAGATTGCCAAATTGTTCATTTATTGTTATCCTCAAATCCATTCATTGTTTCTCCATATTTTCCTTTATCTCTTTAAGCATATTGGGGAATTTTTAAAAAATATCTATCCAATTAATCTAAGCCTTGTCCTCTTTGTTGATGATTTCTGGATTACTATCTTCTTCTTTTGGTTGGGTCATTATTTCCTATTTCTTTGTCTTATAATTTCAGTTCCACATTTTAATACATTTTAATATTTTAAAGTGTTAACTGAATTGTTCCTTCTTTAAGAATTTATCCAACTACAGATCTGATAGAAATTTACTTGAGTACCAGGATTTAATCCTAAGAAACAAACCAAAGCAAAAACATGTTTCACAGTCTTTGCAAATTGAGTTTCCTTTTTCTTCTGTTCTGGTTTCTATATGTGGAAATTTATATCATTTAATTAAGACATTTCTTATTTCCTAATATAAATATATAGTGTTATGAATTACCCACCCCAAACTTGATTAGAAATATGTCACAAATTTTAATATGCTTTATTTTCATATTGTTCAATTCTAAATATTTTCTAATTTCCCTGGATATTTCCCCTTGAAATCATGGATTATTTAGGAATCTGTTTTTTAATTTTCTAGTGTTTGTAGTTTTCCTATTATTTATCTCCTGTTCATATCTCATTTAAATGCATTAACATATGGAAAAACTTTTCTATGAGTGTTTTTTTTACACTTGAGAAGACTTTTTTCATAATTAAGTGTAGGTTTATTTTGATTAGTGTTCCATTTGTATTTAAAATTTTTTTTGTTATTAATTTTCATATGAAATGATCCATAAGTGTTAATGATGCAGTATGCTTCTTTAAAGGGTTTCTGGGCTTTAGTATACTGATTCTCTTGATGACTCAATGAGTGTTCAATTCCCTATATATAATTGTGGAATTGTCTATTTTGCATTACAGTTCGGTCAGTTGTTTTTTTATGTATTCTCAAAGTTGTTCTTAGTTATTTACATGTTGAGTATTATGTTTCATATTTAACTTTTCATCACTATATAATGTCTTACTTTGTCAATGTTAATTTTCCTTTCTCTGACATTTATTTTGCCTGATATTAATATGGCATGCAAATTTCTTTTTCATAGTATTTGCATGTTGTATATTTTAATCATTTTAATTTTAATCTACCTATATCACTATATTTCAAATGAATTTCTATAGCCTATAGTTTGGTCATTTTTAAAGTCAATTTTCATAATACCTGTGTTTTAATTAGTCTAACTATGTCATGTGCATTAACACAAATTTTGGAAAATTTGGTTTCAATCATTTTGTTATTTGTTTTATGCTGTTTTTCCTAAAATTGTTTACTCCTGTTTCTTCTTAATTCCTTTTTGAGCATATTTGAACCATTTTTAGAATTACATTGTCCTGTGTCTATTGTTTTATCTGAAAATATCTTTTTGTATACTTTTGTTTAACTTTTCATGTTGTACTAGTTACTCATATATATTTCCATTGCTATGTTCAAAAAGCTACAACCTAGTGACTTATGCCAAAATAAATGGTTATTTCACAATTTCCAGGGTCAAAAGTTGAATCATCATTTGGATGAATTTTCTGATCTTGGACACAGAAGGCCAAAATCAAGGTGGATTTACAGTTATTTTTCTTGCTGAAAACTCTGCAAAAGAATCTGCTTACATTACCATTCACATTTTTGACATAAGCTACTTTCAGAGACTGAGCTTCTTGTTTCCTTGGAGGCTTTTAATCACACCCTCACTTGACATTTTAATGTCACCTGCAATCCTTCTCACAGGACTTCCTATATGTCAAAGCCACCAACATTGTATTTTTTCCTTTTCACATTTCATATCTTTCTGACATCTTATTTGGCCACCAGTCAGAGAAATGTCCTTGATTTTAGGGACACATGACATTACTTTGAAGTCACCAAATAATTCAGGATTATATTACTATTTTAAAGTCAACTGTGCCATATAAAATAAACATGGAAGTGATACCTCATCATATTATGATACTCTGGAAATTAGGGCATGGTATCCATGGTGGAACATATCTAGACATTTTACGTAACACAACAATGCACACTAATTTTCAGTCATCTTAGAATCAATATTTTACCATTTTAAGTGAAATGAAGGAATCAAATTCTTTGCCCTTCTATGTTTTAATTGTCTTAAGTTTTAGTATCTGCATCTATTATAAATCCTATTAAACAGTGTTATAATTGTGTGCTTTAACATCCAAAATATATTAAAGGAATCAAGGAAGAATCATATATTAGATTTACAGAGATATAGCATTTCTGTCCCTTTTTTTTTTCATTATTGATATTACAAAATTCTTTCTGATATCATTCTCTTCCTGTCTGAATAACTTCTTTTAACCAATATTTTACAATGAGTATCTTAGTAATGAATTCCCTTAGTTTACTTTATCTGAAAATATCTTTATTTCACCTACATTCCTGTATTGGTCTGGACACTCCAGTTAAGCCCAATGAAAAGTGAGGCTGGCAAATCTGAACTTCACAAAGCAAACTCCTATCTGGATTCTCTAATAAAGGTGATATTGAAGTCCTTAGTTTGAATTCCCCAGGGTATAAATGGCTGGCTAGAAATTCTAGCAAGAGTCTGCATTGATGTTGAGGCAGAGATAAAACCCTCAATTCTCACCTCCAACTAATTGGATATGGAGATAACCCAAATTGCCTAAGCCAATCTTCCTTTGTCACTTAGTTGGATGCAATTGACTCTTTGTAATGCAAATCCCATCTACAAAATACCTTAATTCTTACAAGTAAGCCAATATTTGACCAAACAATTGGACACAATAATTTAGACAAGTAAACAAGTGAAAGTAGCTGTCACAATTCCTGAGGGATATTTTTGCTTATAAAAATTCTGAATTATATCTTTCACAATTTTTTACATTTTGCTCCACTTCTTTCTGGCCTCCATGGTTACTGGTGAAAATCCACATTCCTTTAATCATTGTTTCTGCATATATAATGTATCATTATTCTATTGTTTCTTTCAATATTTTTTCTTTGTCTTTAGAATATGGAAGTTTTATGATAAGTCTAGGCATGAATATATTTGATTTCATCCTAGTTAAGCTACTTTAGCTTCTTGAAAAGGTAAATATTTTTACTTTCTCCAAATCTGGGCTGTTTTCAGCTAAAAGTCCCTCTTTTTTTTGCACAGATTTCTTTCTCCTCACCTATTGTGCCTCCTGTGATAAGAATTGTGGGAGTCCAGGAGAAAAATGCCCTATCACTTGAATGAAACACAGTCTGAAGCAAGTAACTGCCTGGCCTACCATATCTCAGTTAGTTCTTTAGTAAAATAATTTCTTGGAAGCATGGCTTCACCATCAAATGCCCTGTTTAGCACTTCAGTCTCTGTGGGATGTTGTATCTGTAATTTACCATTCCATTGCACAAGTGGTTTAACATTATTTAAGGACTTTTCTATAATTTCTATATTTGAATCCACTATCTACTTCTTATCTAGTTGCTCAGAGAGACCTGTGTGGAGGTAGAAGTCTAAAAATCCCTTTCTAGCTTTAACTTTTACTCTAAGTGGGGGTTTCTTTGTTTTCCTTGAGCCAATCTGCTGTAACTAACTTTACTGCCCTTAGCTATGACGAGCCCAAATGCTGTGACATAATGTCTGGTATATTTACTAAACTTCCTAATCTTTTGTTCTTGCAGGTTGCTTTCTGCTCCTATCAGCATTTTTGGGAGATGCTCATACTCACAAAGAGTTCCACAACAGTCAAGCAAAGTGAGCAACTCCATATTCTCTTATGGTCCCCATGTGTCCAGTCCCACTCATCCAGGAGGGCAGCCACCCCTCCCCACATGGACATAAAAGGACAAATCAGGATTTTGCTCAGGATTATTCCTTCCCAGAGCTCATGCTCACCACTGCCAGTGGTCCTTTGGTCTTCTGGCTGTGGCTCACCAATTATTTCAACACAACAGTGAAGGACATCAGTTGGGAAAGCCATAAGACCAAAAAATACACTAGAGAAAATGGTTAGACATGAGCTTTACTGGGACTCTTGAAAAAGAGAGACTATTTTGATGGTGGCTAGTCAAAAAATGAAGTTAGCGCTGCACAAAGAAGTGAGGAAAAGAGAAGGGAGAGAGGAACAGAGTTTATTGAGGAATGGGAGAAAGGAACAGAATTATGCACTGAGATCTTGATGTGGGCTCCTTTAGGTAGAGAGAGCATTTGGGATTGATTGAGAATCTGGCTTTATTAAGGCCACTCTTCACTCCACCCCCTTCTTAATGTTGGGAGAGGAGCCCCAGCTCTTTGATATCCTGATTGGTTGCCCCACTTATTAGCTTTTAGGGGGCCAATGATGAGGCATACTGTTTGGGTTTATCTGGAACCACCTGTTTGGAATTATCAGGTACCTCCTCTTTACCCCAGAAAGTGTTCCAAATGGGATTATCATGGTCAGGGTCTTGGTAGGGTCCTCCAGCTTTGTTTTTAAAAAGTATATGATTTTAATTTCTGTCTTAATGCTGTTCTAAACCCAAAGAAACTGTAATTTTGTTCAGGTTGCATGATTTGGTGGATATACTATAAAGAAAATAAATTATATTTATTATGAGATATATATTGAATGTGTATTGAATCACTGTGACCTATGTCATTTTTGAATAATTCTCTTGTTTTCTATCAAAAATTCTTTACTAAATGTATTGTTAATAAGCAGATTTAAATTTTAAATAATCTCAAGATTATAACCAAAGAACCCTTACCATTCAGGAAATCTGTCCTCTCTGGAGGATGAAATTACTGGTTTGGCAGTGCCTCTGAGGTCTATGACCCATGTGTGTCCTTCATAAAGAATAACCTTGTTTTTAAAGGAACTAGAAACAAAATTGTTCACATCATTATGGGTAAATGTGAATGTTTGAGTGAATTTTATTCAGTGATAAAAGAAGCATTATCACAAATTTTGTTTTCTCTATAAGGTATGCTAAACAAATATTCCCATTACAGAAATTAAGGTTGTTTCCCTATTACTCAGGCATATTTTTTATGTTTTAATTCATATGCTTTTTATAAATGAGTAATGAAAATGTAATTGAAATAGATGTGATATGTCTCAGATCATTAACATATTCAATAATTTCTGCCCAATATTAAAACAGATTCTAATATAATGTCCATCATTTTTATTCTAGTGTATGTTATAGGTGGATGATTTAAAATGGTACCTAATGATACATATGTGATATGTAGACTGTACCCAAAAGTTTGAAAATATAATAAAAAGTTACTTAAATATGGTAGTAGTGCTAATACTATGAATGAAATATTGCATGACCTAGCTTGAATAACATAGAAAATAAATTTACAAGCAACAGTGAGTTGTCATGTCTTTTCATGGAACTCAAATAAAATCATACCATATGTAGTACTTTGTGTCTGGTTCCTTTCACTTAGCATAAGAGTTTTATTATTTTTTCTTTTACCTATTGTATTTTTTTAAATTAGAGAATTTGTAGATTTGCGTAAATGTCATGTAAGAAACTAAAGATTCCCATATACACCTGGATTGCAATGTGTGTCCTATGAATAATGCCAGCTACTGTGTGCAGGTTGATTGTGGGAGCCCAGGGACTGGGAAGCCCCCTCCCTTACATGAAACAGTCTGAAGTATGTAGCCACGTGTCCTAAACTGGGCACTGACCAGTGAAAAGTGACAGGCCTACTGCAAACTTTAATTTCCCAAGACTGTATACTCCCTCCCTATATAACATCACCACACAACCTGTTTGTGCACCTCATGTAACATCTGCTGAAACTCTGTTCTCACCCTATGGAATGTCTTTGTCCTGAGACCCTTTATATTCCTCCTTTTTCCCTCACTTCTTTGCAAAGCACTAACTTCATTTTTTGACAAGCCACCATCAAAAAAGTCTCTCCTGTGTGTAAATTTCAATAAAGCTCAGGTCTAACCATTTGTTCTGTGTGTTCTTTGGTCTTACAGCATCCCCAAACTGTCCCTTCAAAAAATTGGGTTAAAACATGTATATAAGACCTTGTGTTACTGCACCATATGTCACTTAGTCTTCATTTCTCTTATTAAAAAAGTATTTTGTATCTCTGTTGTTGAGATTGGATAATTTGTACATTTATCTATCTCCAATATGCTGAAATTTCCTCTGTGATCTCCATTTTGTTTTAGAGCATATTTAATTAATTAATCAATTAAATTTCATAATCCATTTAATGTCTTTTTCAGTTCTAAAATTTCCCTTTGATTCCTCCTTTTTTTCCTCTTAGACTTTCAAATTTTCATTCATTTCAAGGCGGGTTACCCTTATTTATTTGAACTTTTTAAATAGCTGCTTTAAATTATTTGCCATATAATTCCAACATTTATGTTCATCTCAGGATCAATCGTTTTAAAACTTTTATTTTGCTTTATGAGTTGGAACTTTCCTGAATCTTTCAATTCCAAGTAGTCTTGGATTTCATCTTACGTATTTCAAATATTTTACATAATTCAAAAATGTTACTCTTAGTCTTGTTTAAATTTTATGAGAATGTTATAGTTTTTGTTGTTTCAAAATTCTCCCAGTTCTATTTATGGTGTAAATCTAACCAGCCTCTTTGTGTTGGAGTTTTGTTAAATTTCCATATTCAGAAACTTCTCAAGTCTATTTGTATCTATAGGCATGTGCAAAAATCAGTGTCAAGCTTGATGCCTTCATGATGATCTTTCTGTTAATTCAGTTCCGAAAGCCTTCATTGTGGTGGTTAGGATTTGATTCATATATGTTCAGATGGAATATCTCTAGGAATTTTAAAATATATTTGTTAATTTGTTTTACTAAACATACATTCTCCAAATCTCTATAGTATGTTCTGATTATTAAAATATTTACCCCTCCAAATAATTTTGAGCTGATGTTCTGGTCTCAGCATACTGAGATGCTGACTGGCATCCCTTTGGCTGACCTAGGTCTTGGGGGATGCCTGAAACCCCAAAGTTCAGACCAAATCACCCAAGACAAGTTGGTGTGAGGTGGAACAGTTATCCAAACTGAAGTGTCTGTGATAAGTCTCAGAGGACATTTGGCTGCCCTCTGAATGGAAGGGCCCAAGGAATTTCTTGGGGGCCATTCAGAGTTTCCTGCTCTGCTTCTCAGCACCCCTGCATCCCAGGGTCCAGGACTGCCCTGTTACCCAAATGGAAGCTCCTGAGGTAAATTTCAGGGAACGTTTGGTTGCTCTCTGAAGCAAAGCACCAAAATTGAGTCTTGGAGGACCTTCAGAGTTACTTCTCTGGTTCCTGCCACCCTAGGAATCAGAGACCCTGCTGTTGAACATTTCTGGGGCTGTTCTGGACTTGGGAAACAGATCATATAGATCTCGGGGTCTGAAGCTGCCAAGCTGAATATTACTTCTTCCTGGAGAAGGGTCAAAAAGCTTCTTCCTATTCTTGCAGAGGTCTTAAAAGCCATTCTTAGGAACTGGGGACTTCTCAGTTCTACCAGCCATCAAAAGGCCATTAAGTGATTAGAGATCAATTGTTCTAGCTAACAGGACTTGGGACTCTGAGGCAATAACTTCCTCACTAGCAAATGCATTTTTAATTTAAACAACTTTTAAGACATTCTAAAGCCTTTTAACACAAAACCTGTAATAAGAAATTTGGTAATAGGAAGTAGGAAGGTAAAATGTGGGTAAAGGTTAATTATGAGAGGAGCCCTTGCCTGTGACAGCCCTGGGGAAGGGAACTCCCACAGCATCCATCTTGGCCCTGCTTGCCACCTTTCCACCCTGTCCCAGACTAGGTAGCTGTGTGTGCTCAATAGCAGGGTGGCTTGCAAAGGCATGGACCCACTGAGAGGTACAAGTCCCTGGCTCTGAGTCATTGTCCTGCCCCTGCCAAGGAGGAAAGAGGGTGGGAATCTTAGATGATGGGAAACCCGAGTGGCACTCAGAGAGACAGAGGAACAAAGTTTTATTATGCATGGGCTCAGAGGGGAATCTAGTCCCCCAAAGTCTGAGCCCTGAGTTTTGGCTTTCATGAGTTTATAATAGGGACTTAACATGGGCAAATTCCTAAGCAAGCGGGCAGGTGGGGTTTACAGAACCAAAAAAAAAAAAAATGTAAGTGCGAGTTTAGTTTAACTTCCTAATGCAGAGGGCCTTTAGGGAGGAAAGGAGTCTTTATCTACTTAAAGTTGTACATTCCAGTTAAAAGGGGTGGGTGGGGAAGCACCTATCTTCCTAAGTTGTGGATTCCAGGGAGAAAGGGAGGAGGGGCACTTATTTTCCTAAGGCTGTGGGTTTCTGCTGAGGAAGAGGTGTAGGGCTGCAGCACTTTCTTCATCATTTACCCTTTGATGACCTTATAGTTCTTTATGGGGCATCATCTGCTAACTTCGGAATTTTCCTATTGTCCCCAAGGGCTGATGCTTAACACTAGGCATTATTTGGTGTTTTAAGGCATTTAGGCAGGAAGTGATGTATTGTGTTAGGTACCATAGAATGCATGGCCCATAAATTAAGAAGAAGACTGAGGCTATTACTGGCATGAATGGCAAAATCCAGGAAAGGAGGTACTGGAAGTAGTTCCTGTTGGCAGATACCTGGTATGCATGGTTTAAACAGTCTTTGGCTCATTCTTTTAGCAGAGCTGCCTTGTCCCTAACTATCCCTGGGGAATTTGCATGGAAACAACATTCTTCCCCCAGGGCCTGCAGAGACCAAGTCTAATCCTTGCCTGTTTTATAAAACTACTTCTGCCAATGAGTCTATCTGGTCTTGCAACCCATTGAGAGCCCCTGATATTTCTTCAAGGTTATTCGATGTTTCCCATGCCTCACTCATGCATGTGAGGCCTCTGTTACTGCTGTGCTTCCAACTACTCCTAGTCATAAGAGTAGGGGAATTGCCTGTATTGTTCATTTGGCTCAGGAGAGCTATCCAGGCAATTCTTCTCCATACACTGTGAACGATGGTACTGGAAAAGCCAGGTAACAGATGCCCTAGGCATCCTGGGGTAGGCACTGGTAGGTGGTGGTGCCACAGACCCAGATGGTGGAGTTCACGACACATCGGTTAGACTCATTGAGTGGGTGAGTGGTGTTACAGTTAGTCTTTCTAAGAGGGAGGATATTTAAAGAGGAGTTGGTAGTTGTTTTTACAGTTAGCTAGTTTTCCTGGGGGTCTGGTTATGTGGACTGGGAGGGGCCTTGTTCCCACTGCATAGCTGTCATGAGTCAGGAGGGTTATGTTCCATGGGACAGGTATGGGAAAAATGGTTAGATTTGAGGAATTACTTACCCATCAGGATGCAGCTATGTCAGGTCCGGGATTTATTTAGGAGTTGGTGGAAATTTAAACCTAGTTCAATAGGACATTACGGGGGGCTATTCTAACTTTGGCTTTTAGGGTCTGGGCAGCTTTACTGACATTTTTAACCAGGGTTTTCTCTGGGGGTTGGGTTACTGGTATCAGTTGTACTAGTATGAAGTCCACCAGGTCCGGCCCTGCTGGATTGTATATTCTGATTCCAGTTTTAGTTCTGTTTGGGCCTTTAAAAAGTTATTTTTTGATTTGGTGGTTATATTTAATAAGGTGAGTTTTATGAGGTCACAGGTTTCTATGCTACACCTTGCCGGGCTGGGGATTTTCTGTAGGAGATACGGAGAAGTTGGTGGGACCCCCTTCTAGGGAGTGGTGGCACCTACCAGCAAGCTCCAAAAGTGGCAGAACCCTCCACTCTTGCAGGGGTCTTGGCAGAGACATTTGTCATAACTTCCATAGTTGTGACCTCTACACCCTCTTCTGGGGGCAGGTATGGGGGCATGTGGTTACGGGGCAACTAGCAAGATGTAAGGAGAGTGATCTTGGATTGCTCTGCAAGTGTTGAATATTACAGAGGCTGAGGTTGCACCTGCTGAGAATAGGACTGAAGCATTCAGCTCAGATTGTTTGCCCCAACTTTGACTGACTTGCAGCTGCCATTAGTTTTGGGGGTGGGTATTGGCTCACAGGGAGGGGGCAAGGAAGAAAAGGATAAACAAGGCACTGAAACATCCTATTATACCCCAATAAACTATTACAATTAAATCTCTACTCACTATAGTCCAGTCTGCAGGAGCCACAGTAGCTAGTTCAACCCCAAATAACAAGGTGAGTAGGCCGTATAAGCACAGGATCCACCAAGAGCAGGGGTCCATTCAGCAGGCATCTGGCAAGCTCAGTGTTTGGGGATCCCAGGTGACTCACACTCTCAAGGGGTGGCCAGGTATGGGTTGGGCTGTCCAGCTGTCCTGTTCTTTATTGGAGTGTGCCTTCTTGACCCTAGAATGATGGATCCAAGGGACAATGCCTGCAACTTTAAAAGCAGTAAGAGTTACAAGGGTCACTGTATGTGGGCCTGTCCAGGAAGGCTGAAGGGGTTCTTTTTTCCAGTCTTTGACCCAGACTAGGTCCCCTGGCCAGTGGGGCTGCACTGGGTGTCCTGGTGGGATGAGGTTCCTGGACAAGACAGTTTTATGTATTAGGGCTGGAGTTTTCCCCAGCTGCTGGAGGGTGGAATCTTGGCTAGCCTCCCCCAGGGGCTTGAGATTTCCTCCTAATGCTTGAATAATTGGGGATGGCTGTTCAAATAGAATTTCAAAGGGTGAATAGCCTGTGGGTCCCAGGATGAACCTAACTCAGAGAAGGGTTAAGGGAAGTAAGTCTACCCAGGGGAAACCAGTTTCTTGGCAGAATTTGGCTAGGGTAGCTTTGAGAGTTCGAGTCATGCATTCAACTTTCCCTGAAATCTTAAGCCTATAAGCGGTATGGAGTTTCCACTTGATCCCTAACATTTTCACCCGTTCTTGGACTATGGCAGCCATGAAGGCTGGGCCATTGTTGTTTCCAATAGACAGAGGCAGCCCGTGATGGGGAATGATTTCTCTGAGTAAAGCCTTAGTCACTTCTCTTGCCTTTCGGTGAGAGTTGGGAAAGGTTCGACCCAGCCTGAAAAGGTGCATATCATCACTAACAGATATTTGTACCCCTGACTTGGTTTTACTTCTGTGAAGTCTACTGTGAGATCTTTGAAAGGGGCTGTCCCTGTGTGTTGGATACCAGCTGGATCTCGGGAGCCATGAAGAGTGTTGTTTTTGGCACAAACTTGGCACTGGCTGCTGATGGTGGCACAGAAAGAAGCTAGTCCAGCTATGTAGTAGTATCTCCTGAGTAAGACTTCTAGTGCAGTTTTCCCTAGGTGGGTGAGTTGGTATTGCTAGATGAGGGCATGAGTGACATCTTTCGGGATGAAAATCTGATTTTCTGGGAGCAGCCAAGTTCTTTTGGGGGTTCCAGCTTCCCCATTCTTCCTTGGCCCATTCCTGTTCTTTCCAGTTTAGTTGATTAGTTTCTTGTCCTAACAGGGATAGCTGTGGTATCGATTTCAAGACTCGTATTCTGTGGGTTCCTTCAGCTGCTTACCGAGCTGCTTTGTTGGTTAGCCTGTTTCCTTAAGTGAACACATCCAGTCCTTTCTGATGTCCCTGGCAGTGGATGATGGTGACTTTGTCTGGTTTCCATGTTAATAGTTGAAGGATTTCTTCTTCGTGATTTCTTTTCTGCCTGCAGTTAGGAGGCCTCTTTCTTTATAAATTGCTCTGGGTATATGCATGGTAGCAAATGCCTATTTAGAGTCACTGTAAATGTTTACTGCCTGCCCAGTGGCTAACTGCAGGGTTTGGACCAGTGCCCAGAGTTCTGCCCATTGTGCAGACCATCTTCAGTGTAGAGATGCTGCTTCCACCACCTGTTCAGCAGTGGTGACTGCATATCCAGTAAGCTTCTCCCCATTTTTAACAAGACTGCTCAATTCTGTAAATAGTGTCTGATCTGTGGAAGGGAGTGGCTTGTCTTGGTGGTCGGGGCAACTGGTGTAAACTTCTTTGGTCATTTTAACACAATCATGTAAAGGGACCCTTTCCTTGTCTGGCAAGAAAGTGGTGAGGTTTAGACTGCGCACTGTTTCTATTGTTACTCTGGAGTTTTCACAGAGTAAACCTTGGTAATGTGCAAGCTGAGGGTTAGATATCTACTGGTGCCAGTGTGAGTTCATTAGGCCAGTAACTGTGTGTGGACAAGTTCCCACAGTTTTTACAGATTTTGACTTGAATTTTCTTTTGCTTGAAGTCTCCATTCCTCACTTTGGGATACAGTGACAAGGAGAATGAGGCTGGACCTGAGGCTTAAGCTTGCTGGTCCCTCAGGTTTGAAGGTAATCTGGGCTTCAAGTTTGGTTAAGAGGTCCCTGCCAAGTGGCAGAACTGGACATTGAGTCAGGTACAGAAATACATGAGTCACTTCATGGCCACCAAGCTGACAAATTCTCAACTGGCAAAAAGGCCATTGGCTTGACTGTTCTCCAGTCGCTCCTATGATGTTAGTGGTTTTTCTGCTAAAGGGGACAACAGGGGTTGTGACCACAGAATATTCAGTGCTGGTGTCTACCATGAAAGTCATTGACTGCCCCCCGACTTGTAGTTTGATCATGGGCTCATGGGCCCAGGCCAAGTTCCAGTGAGCCCAGTGCCTCCTACTCAGAGTCGAGTCCTGCCAGCCTGATCAAATGGTCCTGGGGCTCAGGTTGGTATTTTCCATTGGGATGTTCCCTCCATGTGCCTGATTCTTTTGGGGGCACTCATTTTTCCAATGTCCACTTTCTTTTCACTAAGCACATTAGTCTCTGGTCAGTGGCACCCTTTTGGTGCTTGTCCCCGCTTTTTTGAGGTGGTCCTCCTCATCTGTTGGGGTCAGGATTTCCCAAGGCTGCTGCCAGTAGGAAGGCTTGATGTTTCACTCATTTCTTGGCCTTTCATTCAGTGGCTTTGTTTCAATTAATGAACACTTTATTGGCAACCTCAAGGAGCTGATAGATGTTCATTCCCGTGAACCCTTCTATTTTTTAGAGCTTTCTTTTCATGTCTGATGCTGTCTGCACTACAAAAGTGGCGTTCACCATTCTCTGGTTTTTCAGAGCCTTGGGGTCAAAAGGGGTGTAGATTCTGAAGACCTCACAAAGTCATTCATAGAAATCTCCTGGAGATTCTTCAGACGTTTGAGTAACTAAAGTCATCTTTGTCACATTTGTGGGTCGTTTTGCCCCTTCTCACACCCTTTGAAGGAGCGGTTCCTGATCTTGTTGGAGTGCAGCCTGTCCCTGATCAGTGCTGAAGTCCCAGTTCTGTTGGGCCTTTGGCACCACCTCTTTTGCCAAATTTCCCCA
>JAKSZT010050948.1:1241927-1291171 GCA_026826555.1 Tolypeutes matacus
AAAAAAAAATAATAAATAAATAAATAAAATCTATCTTGTCTGATATTAAAAAAAAAAAAAAAAAAAAAAAAAAAGATACCAGTAGGGGCTTACTCCTACTCCTGCAGCCACTTTTGGGCTTTCATTAGAATCAGTCATCTCTCCTCCATATTAAACAAAGTCGGGAGGAGTTGGTGGCAATCATCCCAATTGGGAAGATGGGTTTGGAAAATGGATTCCATGAGATCAATAAGGACCTGAGGCTTTTCTGAGTAAGAAGGGATGTGGTGTTTCCAGTTTAAGAGTTCTGTGGCTATGAAGGGCTGGTATTACAAAAAAGGCCTCCCGGGTCTGATGGTCGCATCCTTGCCAATCGGGACCAGACCCTTTGTTTCACAGAGGGGCATCTTTAACATGTATTGTGGCAACCAGAGCCTCCTTGCTACTGGGGTTCTAGAGCTATCTTCAAGGGGGTCAATATTCCTGGAGGGACTGAAGGTGGGGGTGTTTCTGGGAGATCTGCCTGCACTCCCAGGCTAGGAGGAGAGACCAAAGGTGGGGGTGTTTCTGGGAGATCTGCCTGCACTCCTGGGCTAGAAGGAGAGACTAGAGCAGCCAAAGCTTATGGCAGTGGTGGTAGGGGTGGTGTGTCCTCTTTCAAGGACCCCTGATGAATGACTGGCTTCCGGAACCCCATTCCCTGTGTGACCAAGAACCCTACTCTGTCCTTTTTTTCCAATGCACCATCAAACCTAAGGGGGCAGAGTCTGGGCTATCTCTAACCAAGAGTTGATGTAGGGAAACTGATCATGATGGCCAGAAGTTCTTGTCACAACCAGCCACATGTGCGGTCCCTGGCTATATGCAGGGTCCCTTCCAAGGGCCAGTCAACATTAAAAGTGGGACACTCTACTTCACATAAGGTTTGGAGGGATATCTGTTAGGACAGATATCTAAGCAGACCATTAGCCTTATTAAATATTGTAATGACTGCCTCTCTGTGAAAGGATGTGTTTTGGAGAGATAGTGTAAGGTGGGATATTTTTCTTAGATACTATGTGCAGGTGAGGAGGTGAAGTAGAGAGACAGCGAGGGCACTCGGGGGTGTACACTACCTAAGATAAATGGAATTGAGTAGGTTCTGATTCAAATCACACTGTTTTTATAGATGATGCTGCAAAGGAAGAAAGAAAAGACAAACACATATATCTTATAAAATTGAAATGAAAAAATGGTTTCATTTCAATTAACACCATTCAGGGAAAAACCTCAGAGTCATTCATTAACTTTTTTATAGGAAAAAAAAAAAAAAACAAACAACTTGGTTATGCCACCAAGAAAGGCAGACAATGGAAGTCATCCTAAGCCCCTGGCCAAGAGAGAATCAGTAAGATTTATAAAGTGTTAAAACACAGCACACGATATGGACAATTTCTTACAGAGCATGTCTGGTAATGCTTTTTGATTTTGAAGAAAATTATCACTGGATGTGTTCAGGTGGAGTTTGATAGATATTATACAGAAAGAGTGTAAAGATTACATTTTATTTGAGGGTATTGTGGTTTTTCTCCATTTTGATTTTTAGCATGATCATGTTTTATACTTTGACTTCTAGGAATACTGCAACAAATAAGGAAATATGAACAACATCACCATAATCACAGAATTCATCCTCATGGATCTCACAAGCTCTCGTGAGGGACAAGTCTTGCAAGGTCTCCTGTTTTTAATGGCTTATCTTGGAGCTCTAACTGGGAATTATCTAACTGTTGTTGTCATTGTAATTGAACCATTTTTATACACAACAATGTACATTTTTATAGGCAATTTATCCGTCATAGATCTTTGCTGCATTTCGGTTACCATTCCTAAAATGATTGTAAATTCTGACAGGAAGTAAATTGATTTCTCTTCCAGCATGTGCTACTCAGATTTCCCTTTTTGTTTTCCTTATATCAGAAACAGAGTTGGCCTTCCTTTTGGTGATGTCCTATGATCACTATGTTGCCATTTCCCACCCTCTGCACTATGGGCTCACCATCACCCCGTGTCTGTGCACAAGGCAGCTGGTAGTTCATGGGCAAGTGGGTTGGTGTATTCCACTATCCACATAGGAATGATGTTCAGACTTCCCTTCACAGAGTCCAATGTGATCCATCAATATTTCTGTGATATACCATAGATTTTAAGGATCTTATTTTCAGATGTTTGGTTTTCTGAGTCTGTCATCCTATTTATAAGTGGTGGCATGGGCTTAATATGCTCTGGCTTTTTGTTTATATCATACATTAATATATTTTCAATGATGCTTAGCATGCAGTCTGTGGAAGCCCATAACAAAGCCCTATCCACTTGTACCCCACAATAGGCAATTCTCCTTTGATTTGCCATTTCTGGATTGATTGCTGTCTTAGTCCCATTGCATATAAAGCATCTCTTAAAAATCTTCTCATAGCCATATTCTACACCATGGTGCCTCTATATATAACCCCCATCATCGGTAGTCTTAGGAACAAAGATATTAACAATGTTCTAGGCAGAATGTTAAACAAATATTTTGAGTTTGCAAGATGGGATATTCTTAATTAAGTAACATTAAAAACAAAATTTGAAAGAGAAGTGAATTTTTAAAAGTTAAAAAATTGAAGAATGTTCAATATATGTTTGATACATGTTTTTAAATTGGAAGAAATTGTCACTGTATATACAGGAAACTAGATATTACAAGGGTAAAAAGCAAAATGTCAAAAATTTTTTTAAATATTTTTCATTTTTTAATATCCCAGTCTTTTAATTTTTTTAAAAATTTTTGTGTATTTTATTTCTTAGATTTAAACCTACCATTATTATTTAATTTTCCTATTAATTGTACTTGGATATTTTATTGATTTCATTTTTGAAGAAGCTTTGGATCACAAAAAGGCTACAACTGGGGCAGGGGAGGATCATTCATGTGGGGTGTCAGTAATGGGAGATACATGGGAGGAAGTTCACCTGGGCTTACATACAAAGTATGTAAATATGTTCATCTGTTCATGGGCCATTGTCACAGTGGGTGGAAACTCGCACAATAGGCAAGAGAATATTGAATTCCCATCCTGTGGAGCTCTGCCACATTCTCTAATGAAGCAGCAACAGTCCCCCAAATGCAGGGACAATGACTGTTGAAGGAGGATGATCCATTGATGGGCCTTTGATATTGATGACTATGCTTTTGAGCTCTTGAAATTGAAACTTAGCTTATTGTTGTGGGGTGCCTAAGTGTTGCCTCCTAAGAGCCTCCTTGCTGCTCAAATGTGTCCTCTCTCTAAGCCAAACTCAGCATATAAATGTATTACCTTCCCCCCAGTGTGGGACATGACTCCTGGGGATAAGCCTTCCTGGCACTGAGGGATTACTATGAAGCACCAACTACCATTGCAACAGGAAGAAGACCTCAAATGAAAGGGAGAAAAGGTAAAGACAAATGAGTTTATATGGCTAAGAGACTTCAAAGGGAGTCAAGAGATAAGCCCAGAAATAACACTTATATGCACCTCAACAGGATCTCTTAGATTGCCAAAGTGGATACTACCCCAAATAGTGGGGCTCCTGAGGTCTGTGGAGACATCCAGGTCCTATGGTCAGGGTAGACAGCTCCACTGTTTAGGGCTTACCAGTGGGCCCTACTTTGGAGTTTATGCTCCTGAGAGTGACAGATTTGGACTCAATTATGGCTTCCCTACTCAGTGCTCATCTGTCCCTTCTATTTAAACCTATACTTGTTGCTGGAGTTTGTAGGTGTATGTCCAAGAGACTAGAATCTTTGGGCTGTCCATGTGCCAGCTGGGCCCAGAGCCTCAGTGGAGTTGCAACACATACTCTCCATTTCATTGGACTCACCCAGGACAAATAACAAGGAGTTGAGGATTGACAACCACCATACCAACGAAACAAGAGAGCCTACAACTGCAAGCACAAGAGTCCAATCCATATGCTGTATGAGATCAAAATACCCTCACAATTAGAGGTGGAGTAGACATCATCATCCCAGAATCCTCAGGATTGGGGAATAAACCATGGACTAGAGTGGACTTACTGGTATTCTACTATAGACATATTGTGATTCTAGCAATGGAAGCAATGACAACATTATTGTGGAGCCAGTGGCCATTGGTGACTCTGGGCACAGGGAGAGGGAAAAAACATTGTAATATGGGTTTTTTTCTGGAACTTGGGGGTCATCTTGAATGACATTGCAATGACAGATATAGTCCATTTCATATTGTCCCATAACATGCAGAACTGTGTGGAGAGAGGGTAGAATACAATGTGATCTATGGTCCATGCTCAGTGGTAATGCCCCAGGATGTGTTTCTCAATTGCAATGAATGTGCCACACTAATGACGGGTATTGTTTATGTAGGAGGATGTGGGAGGTGTGGGGAATGAGGCATATGGGAATCCCTATATTTTTTGTGCAATGTTTATGTAATCTAAGTATCTTTTAAAAAATATGAAATTATTAAAAAAAAATGAAACTATGAGATAAGATACCACTGAAAGAAAATTGAATCTATTCCTGTAAATATATAGTGTTTTGTTGTTGTGTACTTTGGTTTTGTTTACATATGTGATAGTGAACTCTATATCTCTTTATTGTAGTTTCCTATACTCAATATCATAATTATATAACTTATGCTTACTTGAAAATACTTTCCATACAGTCAAAATAATTTGGAAAATATTTGGCATGATTTTGAACTTAAGGTAATGTATGGCATTGTAAAGAGAAGACCACACCTTTTATATCATTATCATGACTGGGCCTATACAATTTACATAATTAAAGGTACTGAATTCTGCCACCTAGAAGATAAAGTTGATTATTTTTTGGATAGGGATGCCTACTGTTTAAATTGCTTTCCTTGAACTCAATAATATAGTTGTGTCTGGGATAATTAATAAAGTGATTATAACTGAGATAAAACTGGAATTGAGGAAATAAAGATATAGCCTAAAGCATGTTCTAATGTTGGCACCCTTGAAGCATTTCCCTTATGGAAAAGGCATAGTCAAATTCCTGCCCTTTAATACAGAACGTAGTAGATTTTGCCTGCAGAACACCAGATATTTATTATATTATGTGATACATTCTCCCACAAATAAGATAAAATCTTTATAGTCTGAATATGGAAACTGTTTCATTTTTTTCTATATGTTAAGGGCTGAGCCTAAATTCTGGTGGCAAAATAGTGTATTAGTCTTTAGATAGCTCATGAATGAATTCTTTGAAGAACTTTAAAACTCCTAAACTAGAAAATGCTCAGTATTAAAGGACTTATGTTCATTTAACAGCTACAATGAAAAAATCAACCTCACTTTCTATTACTATAAGCAGAAGAAAGGAATTAATGAAGACCACAATACTTTTGTCATCAAATAAAATTTGCACATATTCCTCCAATACTTGAAATATATGCTAATAAGTTCAATATTTCAACAATTTAGGAATCCTAGGAATCCTTCATCCGTGTTTTTAAAATATATTTGTTTCTACAAGTCTCAACTACATGGTTGTTTCCTGGGTAAAAATAACAAGGACCAAATTTGTACTCAACCTACATTACAAAGGGTAGAAATTACATATTTAAAGTTTTCCATATTTGAATGTGTTTATAGTTATATAAAATATAAATATTTATATGCATGATTAGAATTTATGCCCAAGTTATCTTCTCCAGATATTTAAATATTGAGATCCATTGAATTCTAATCATTGGGATCCTGATAAATTTCTAAAACTCTTCTGATTCTACATCTTTTATTTTCTTGATATTATATAATTATGGATTTTATGGATTTCTGAACTTCTACACTGAAAATTCTAAGTGAGAGTTATTAATATATGTTCACAGAATATGGTTCACCATATCAGTCATGACACTTGTTTTCCTTTCCTGAAAATTTTTTCATTATACTTATGATTGTTAAATTTGTAATCACCAATTTAATTATTATATCAGGATCAGGATGATCATTTATTTCTTCCTTAATTTCATATCTGTTTTTAAATTACATATTATGAGAAACTTTCTTCAAGATCTATTCAAACATGTCAGATGATTTTAAATGCTTGATTATGTATATATATATATATATTCACTTACTTTAATTCTCTTTAGTATACAAATTATTTTTCACATAGAATAATACAGACATGAAATCATCACTTAACTGTTTGAGTACGTTAACAGGAAAGTCTAAAATATTCCACAGTCCCCTTAATTGTTTCAGTATATTTGAGGTCTTTTAAAAATGTTTGTTTATGCTCTTTCTCATTCAAAAGCTGGATTTCTGCCAAGGCTTTGTAGTCTTGAGATGTCTGTCCACAATTAGGATTGATATCATTGTTATTTGATAACGATCTCTGCACTTTGGAGGTAATTGCCTGGTGAGTTCTGTTTAATGATATGTAGGAGTGGGATAGGATAAGATTTGGTGGTTTAGGTTTCCTTTATGTCATGTTGCAGGTCGCTTTTTTTCAGGCCTCTGTTGACAAATGCTACCCAAAGTTTCCTTTCATCATTTTTTCAGTTTATATTTCAATATAGAGGACTCCTTAGATAGTTTTAAGCCTGAACTTATCTGCCTGCTAAGTGTTTCAATTATTAGCAGAGTGACACTAAGGGAATTGACTCTTCTGCAAGCAAAATCTCAATTTCTGATTTTTAAGATAACCCAAAGCCTCTATCACTTATTCTGCTTCCATATATACAGTTTGATATTGTTTATGAATTCCAAAAATAAATATTTGATTATGTTTGTAAACTGGTCTGTTCCTCTGGGCATATTGGATTATATAAGATTCAGAAATTTCACTTTTATTGATTAAATAATAATTAAAGCTTTTATTGGGCCATGTCAGAAGGATGTTGGACATCCTGTCCCTTGGTGGACAGGGACTCACAGAGAAACAGCACCACAAAGAATGGAGGTAAGAGTTTTAATGCTGGATCCCTGGGAAGTAAATACAGAGAGAAGCAGATATGTAGGGAAAGAGGGAAGGCTCCATTAGACACAGGCCCCAGGGCGAGAGATGAGCCTTTTGCCTGATAGTTTACAGCTGGCTTCAATGAGAGAGCAGAGCAGCTGAGCCCAGAGGGAAATGAGCCCTGGGAGAGAGAAGAGACTTATCCCAGCCTACAGTTGATATTGGAAGAAGCTGGGACCATGGAGACTTAAGAGGAAGAGGATGGCTGGACCCTTGATGATGTTGGCAGCCATCTTTCTCCAACACATGGCAGAAGACTATGGTGAGGGAAGTAACATGCTTTATGGCCTGGTAACTGTAAGTTTCTACCCCACATAAATACACTTTATAAAACCCAATAGGTTTCTGGTATTTTGCATCAGCATCCCTTTGGCTGACTGATACGGAATTTGGTATCGGAGAGGGTGGTCATGCTTTTGCAATGACCAAAATGCTAGAATGGTTTTATAAATGGGTGAGGGGTATTTTTTGGAGGAATTATGAGATGCTTGATGAAAAAAGCCTAAATTGATTTGAAGAGACTAGTGATAGGAATATGACTGCTAAAGAGGCTTTTTATGATGGCTTAGAAGTAAATGAAACTATTATTGGAGACTGGAGGAAATGCAATCCATGTTTTAAAGTTGCAGATAACTTAAAACGAATGATTCCTGATATTATATGGAAGGCAAAATTTGAAAATGGTGAGCCTGGGCATTTTGCTGAAGAACTTTCCAAAGTAAACTCGGGGAATGTGGCTTTGTTTCTCCTTGCAGCTTATAGAAAAGTGCTAGATGAGAGAGATAAGCTAAGAACTAAACTGTTGGGTGGAAATTAAACAAAACTGATTCTGGAACTTGCAAGTCTCTGGAAATCAAGCTCCAGATGATAGTATCTCATTTAAGGATTTACCTAACCTTGGGACTTGTAAATCAGTAATGAAGATGCAGTTACCTAGGAAATACTTGTGGAACGTCTTACTGTCTGATGGCTTGGACCTCTGCATCTTGCATGCTAAACCAACAAGCTTTTTGAGAGTGTTGTATTAACAAAACCACTGTCACTTTGGACTAAGAGGGACATGGAAAGGAGAGATTGAAGGAGAAACAGCTTTAAGAGGAAAACTATGGAAGCTGATATCTGGAATTAAGACATTGCCTTACGCCAAAAGAAGAACATCACCCATATGTACAGAGAGGTTGAGTTTGCCCTGGCAGTTGAAGAGGATGGATGTTTCCACCCAATGTTTGAGGAGAGTTTTGCCACCCTAGAGTATGGAGAGGGTGGACACAGTCCCCAAGGATTAGGGAGCTTAAAGTCACCACCCATATGTCTGAGAAGGTTGGATCTGTCCCCCATGCATTAGGGAAGCCCAGGTCACAAACTCCTTTCTCTGAGAGAGTTGGGCCAATATGCCAAAGTTTAGGGAGGTTGATCTCTTCACTTTACTGTACTAGGGTGTCAATACTCTAACCCAAAGATTAGGTAAAGTATGGCAACCACTCCAGTGCTCTTGGAGGGTGAGATCTGTAGCTTGGTTGACATCCAGATGCTTGATGAGGGTGGAACAAAGAAAATAACCATTGGGCAAGTCTGTGGAAAGGTCGAGTACTTGTGAGGCTCCAGGGAAAAGAAACCATCATCTTAAGAATGTGTCTCAGACATTGATATTGGACTGGGTATGCCCTGCAGGTATTCTGAACTATGGAAAACCCATGACTCATGTTTCCCTCCCAGTTTCTCCTTCTGGTAATGCAAATATTTATCCTTTGTCTGTCTATTTGTGTATTGGGAGCAGATAAATGATTTTGTAAGTTCCAGAGGTCATCAGACTTTGCTCCAAGAAAAACTGTATTTTCATAAACTGATTGTGATATGATTTTGTACTTAGTATTGCTACTAAATAAGGTTTTTGAATATTGTAATGTCTTTTTGGAATTTAGAGGGTGGAATGTGGTGTTATATTATTGATGAATTCCAAAAGGAAATATTGATTATGTATGTAAACTGGTCTGTTCCTCTGAGCATATTAGATTTTATTGGATTCAGAAGTTTCACTTTTACTTGATTAAATATATATATATTTTTTGATTAAATATTGATTAAGGCTTTGAAAGGACCATGTCAGTAGGACATTGAGTCCCTGCCCCATTGGTGGGCAGGACCTCACAGAGAGACAGCACCACAGAGAAAGGAGGTAGAGCCCCAGGAAATAAATATATAGAGAAGCAAATACATGAGGAAAGAGAAAAGGCTCCATTAGACACAGGCCCTGGGAAGCGAGATGAGCCATTTACCTGATCGTTTATAGCTGGTTTTGTGGAGAGAGCAGAGCAGCTGAGCCCAAAGAGAAATGAGCCCCGGAGATGAGACTTATTCGAACTTAAAGCTGATATTGAGAGAAGCTGGGACCATAGAGCCTTAAGAGGAAGAGGAAGGCTGGACCCTTGATGATGTCAGCAGCCATCTTGCTCCAACATGTGGTTACAGACTTGGTGAGGGAAGTAACTTATGCTTTATGGCCTGGTAACTGTAAGCTACTATCCCAAATACATACCCTTTACAAAGCCTAACAGACTTCTGGTATTTTCTTTCAGCACCCTTTTGGCTGACTAATACATATACAATCACTCAAGGCTTCCTCTTCTGTTTATTAGACACCAATTTTCATCTGTTGTCTTCCAAAATATATAAATATTAGTCCATGAAAACTTCCTGTGTCTTCACATCTGATGTTTACAACTTTTGTATTTCTTTAATAGTATTTTGATTTTCCCTTAATTGGGATAAGAGATAAATGCATTTACCTTCGACTAAAAGTACATTGAAGATTTTTAGGACAGCTGTGAAATAAAGATGATTGGAATTCATCATAAATTTTTAAAATATTTTGAAATCTTGAATAGACAGATAAATGAAATATGGTTGGATTTCGGTCATTTGATACTCACAGAAACTCAGGTCTTCCTGCCATGACCTATAGAGCATTTTTCTTTACCATATTACAGTCATGGTTTCAGATTAATTTGATCTCTGTGCTACAAATTAGGAATATCCCCTCCCATCTTCCTAGAAATTAGAAAATTTACATTTTTAATTTGTCAGAGCAAGAAGTACAAAATCTCTTTATAAATTAGTGATTTAGTAAAACCCAGTTCACAAGTTTTTCTCTAGTCCTATGGTCATTTGTCACACAGTTGGGTTCTAAGTCTTCATTAAGACAAAGAGCTCACCTGGAGTTGCTGCTCAAATAATAAGCATTTAAGAAGGCATGGACCATGTTCCTGAGGCATAAGACAATGTACATTTTTTCTAGTATAGGGGAGAAAATAGAACTATGATACTTGGAAATGAGAATAGAGGGAGTGACCCAATTTTTAAAGGATTAACTGCAACATTTAGCAGTAACAATATTTCCCTTTGCTCTTATGTTACCACTTTTGTGGCTTTAAATTCACATGAAACCTTGACTGTTAGTCTGTGTCCAACAATAACAGTAATTAGCATGGGCTGACCATACAAATCATTAAATTTAATAAAGCATACTTGAGGTAACTTGTTTTATTCTTTTTAATTATTTTTTTTTATTTTTAAAGAAGATTTATATTACATAACTGTTACATAAAAAATATAGGGATTCCCATATGCCACTCCTCCCCCTCCCACACTTTCCCACATTAGCAACATTTTTCATTAGCGTGGTACATTTGTTACAATTGTTGTAAACAGAGTGAAATATTGCTATCATTATAGACTTATTATTCTTGCAATAGAAGTTTTGTCATTGTTATAAAGGCAGTGGCCACCAGAGGTTCTGAGAGGAGGAAGAGGTAAGAATAGGTGTAACACGGGGCATTTATGGGGCATTGGAATTTTCTTGCATCATATTGCCATGATTGATACAGGCCATTATACATTTTTTCATAACCTATAAAATTGTGTGGGGCAGAGTGTAAACTATAATGTATTATTCTTAATATATTAAAGCTCCTCCCTATAAGAAGAAAGTGCTCTAGTATCCCCTTGTCAGAAAGCTTGACCATAAAGGAAACATATCACATAAAGATAAAGGAAATGAAAAGTGAGGCTTTAAGAGCTTGGTTATGCATTGTCATGACCCATTTTCTCTTTGACACTTGGATAGAGCCTTCTCTATCAACTTGGGTTCCAGAGCTGAAACAGTAACCAACACAAAAATGTATTAATATATATATAACGTGACTGAGAACTAAAGCTGCACTGAGAATTGAGGGTTCAATAAAGTAAAACATAAAATTAGCTTATTGATTGAATACCACACTCTTTTCTAAGCAAGTTGTATCAATTAAAACCCACATCAGCAATATCTGTAACTTCTTTTTGCCCAGATTCTCTATCAATACTCTATGTTGTTAGATATTTAAATTTTTCAAATATGCTAAAGTATAGAAACACAAAATATATGCACAAACACACATACCTGATTGTGATTTTAACTATTAATGTACTTTATTGCTAACCTAGAATTCCTCTTCCATGAACTTATGAGGCATATTCTTTCATTCATCTGTTATATAAGATTTTGTGGTCTTCTATATGCTTTGAAGAAGTGATATATTCAACTCTAAAATAATCAAATATTTTACCTTGTGGTTTTTGTTTACTTTTTGTATAAGAAATCCTTATCTATGGTGATATTCTGAAGAAAATATCTTGTTGGTATTTAAAATAATTATAATGTGATTTTCATATTTTGTCTTTTATTTGAACTCATTTTTGAATGGTGAGAGATAGGAGTGAAATTTTATTTTATGCAATATATTTATTCAAATCTCCAAGATCTGTTTACTGAATAGTACATATGTGTCATATTAAGTATTCTTATATGAGGTTGCCTGTTTCTGTGCCCTTTATACTATTGCCATAGTCTATCTCCTATCTTTTTTTAATTTCTGCATCCACATGACTTAAATTCAAATGAATGTAATATAAATTATATTTGGAAATGATAATTAAAGTTGAAAAAAATTACTTTATTCCTTGAAATGCTTCAAGGAAAACACATGGAAATGTTTGAGTTTATGATGTAGAAATTTTAAAGGATATTTTTCATTAAAATATGTAGATAATGCTTAGGGAATAAGTCTGGACAAAATTATATATTCATTAAATATTGGATAGTATTTCTTTATTTGACAGAATTATGATTTTGGAAATAGTAAATACCAAGGAAAATATGTCTTAGGCTCTGGGTATCCACTGAAGTGGTGAATTAAACTGATAGCTAATTTGTATGATTTTTTTAATAGAGGAAATTTGTAATTTTGAGATTGTCTAGCACTAAACTGAGTTGAGTGGAGAGAAAGTAAAGCTGAGCTGTCAGGTTCAAAGGTAGCCAATTAAAACAGTCAGAGCCAAAATGGAAGTATACATTATAGCCTTTAATCATGTATCATGATACTAAAACCCAAGAGGGTAAACTGAGGAACGTTAAAACCAGTGGCCAATCAGATCTATCAGTGCAAAGAGGAGGTTTTCTCACTGCTGTGAGAGCCCTGAAGAAAAAGATTCTGGAATTTTATGGAACGTTGGATTAGGAAAAGGGACAAGTAGTAGTTCTAGGAGTTAGAAGACAGATTGAAGAAAATGTCCTCAATGTCTCTATCATTTTCTCCCCAATAAGATATCAGCTGAAGCACCTGAGGAAGGCCTTGGTTTTGGGCCACTGATAAGGAGGACTAAGAAAGAGGTTCCTGGGATAAGAATAACATTTTTGTAAGCAAATGCACATATATGCATATATATTTATATATCATTTTGCAAATGTTTGTATGTATTGTGAGAATTTTGATTTTTACCCATAATAAAAAAAAGAAAAAAATAAAAAATAAAATAAAAGATTGTTTTGTAATAAAAAAAAAAAAAAAAAAAGAATGAAGATATGTACAAGATCATGATTGACCATGTTCCTGAGTCCTTGGCTACCACTCCATTCAGAGATTGCAATGCCCTGGCTACGCACAAGTTCTGTGTGTGTGGGGGGGGTAGTTTTCCCCTGTGTGGCATGCTGAGAAAATCCCTGTGATTGCCTATGGTCAACCCTGAAAAATCACATCTAGATTTATAAACAGGAGCTGAGTTCCTCAACACCATCCTTTGATATTCCAGGATCTGAGCAAGAAACATAGGCTATCCCATCATGGACCTGAATGGCTGGGACATATAAAGATTTATAGAAAAGCACTTCATTAGTCTAATGCAAATGCAAAAGAAGACTGAGTCTATGAACAGAATTGCTCTAATTAGGTTGATAAATCCTAGTGATTTGATTATAGACATGAGTATCAACTATTGCCAAGCCAGGAAAATATATCATAATCTGTTGAGTCTGTTTCAGGAAGCCAGATATATTCTTCCTTAAATTTTTATATGAACATTTTTAACCTGGCCTGAGACATTGATTGATGTACAGCACAGCTCTGGAAAGCAAGTTAAAGTTGACCAGAAAGACTTCCCTGGCTAAGATAGTGTCATAACAGTCAGCGTGCAAATAGAAGTACAATCTCAGAGAGCGTATGTGGTCCTCCTGGAAACAAAGAGCCTATAATGTTAGGACATGCCAAGCAGGGAAAACATCAATTAGGCATTTACACTTATTGGGTCACCAACATGAACTCCCACCATTGGGTCTCATCCTAGTGTTCCTGTTCCATTCACAATAATTTAGTTTAGTCCCAAACAACTGCTTGAGGCAGTCAGTTTCAATCAGCTTTGATAGTCCTTGTCATCAGTTCTTTGTCTCACAATTGTGGATGAGGTCTGGAGGTGTTTTATATGGAAAAGTTCAAGACTTCAAGCTATTTCCATTGTCCCATCGTCAACACTGTCAAGTGTGACCTTAGCAATTAATCAAACACAAACACACACAACAGCTTGAAAAGAAGCATGAGGATGTTTTCTTAAGGAGAAGGGAAAAGTTTCTAAGAGCATTTCTATTAAAAAATGTCAACGGACCCCACTCTTCAGCAAATAGTCAGATGCTTGTTTGTTCTTATTCTTACTAGTGTGTCTCATTTGTAATAAAAATTATATATATATATATATATATTTTTTCCCCACTCTTATCTAGATCCTTTTTCAAGAAAATTTGGATGCAAAAGGAAAATAAATAATTTTTACAGGAAATCATTTTCATTCCTGTTGCAACAAAACGACAAATCTTATTTAAGAATTGAGTGTCACAAAATCCTTAATTAAAAATAGGTTTAAATATAGGCTTTCATAATTTCCTTCCCTTGGTGTTTAATTTATATTTTACTCTTTCAGCTATTTGAGTCTTAGATAGGGATTGGAGGGGATTGAAGGTAATTTCAGTGCCTCTCATTGAGAACGATTTGCCCATAGCTGTAAAGAAATGTGTACAATTGAAGGAAAGGGGGCTATACAGAAAGTCTGATCAGCAAAGGGTGCAATTGAAAAGTACCAATTCAAGGAAATGCTGCACAAATATTCCAGATTCCTTGACTGAGTTGTGTACCCCAGACTAGGATTATCTTGTGTCCTTCTGTCAGTCATTTAAGTCATTCCTTTAACTGGCCATCAAAATACTCAACCACCCCTGTGACTTTAGAGAATGGTTAGTCCATTGGATGTCCAATGATTGGGCCACTGATGTGAGGCTTAGGTCACAAATTCAGGGTTGTTATCCAATACAATATGTTTAGGAAACCCAATCAGGAAACAAATATGGTCTTATTGGGTCTGGATAATGTGGTCTATGTCAGAGGAATGTGTAGATAGGACTAGACCAATCCTGGAGAATGTATCAGTTGCAGTCAAGATCCAGCAAGGACCTCTGGATGCATTGAGATGTGCTGATGATAGTGGCAGTCCATAGTAAGGGCATAGGTTGGGGTGGTATCTGATTCCTGTGGACTGGGATTATTTTTGTACACTGTCTATATACAGTCTAATTCATTTTTGAAACACCTAATTTCTTGAACATTTCCTCTTCTATGCAATCAAGTTCCCTTTTGCCTTTAATATTATTCACACAATATCCTATCTTACTTTTATTTTCTTATTTGTACCATTACATCACATGCCTTATGTATGTCCTTTATGTTTATTATTCCCTTCAGGGATCTTTGGAAGAAGATCTCTCATAGTCATTTCATTCAGGTTGTATTCTATGAGATTGTATGTGGGCATTAAGGAGCTGAATATATGATATTTCTGACTTTTTTGTTGCTCAAATCTGATATATAGATTCCTTGTTAAAACCTTCTGTTTAACATCTATCTTTTATGCCTATTTTATCATGGATAAATGTAGAGTTTTTTTTCTTTTCTTTGAAATTTGGTATCTCATTTCTAATGGAAGAACATACATGTCCTTATTATCAATATAAAGAAAAGTTTTATTTTTAACGTTCTTTCCTTTCTTTGTTTTTTTTTTCTTATCCTTTCCTGATATGAGAGCTACTAATTTAGTCCTTTGTCACCTGTTTTCTTCTATTTCCCATATTTTCTTTTTCTTGCCTTTAGTTCTGTAAATTTTCTAAATAATAATTTTCTCTGAATTTATCGAATTAAGGTATTTTAGTAGCTTCTTTATGTCCATGAAAATTTCTTTCCTTTGTAATGTGCAGATCTGTAGATGTATTTGAACTTGTGTGTACATATATACTAACCTAGTTACCCTCAACCGTCTTTTCTTATGTTGTGATTACGGATTTCCTCTGATTAGTGATCCTTACAAGGAAATCATATATGACGATGTTACATATACCAGTAAACTGGAAGAGTTGACTTGAGGGTTAGGATAGAGAGAGCATTTGAATGTCTTAAAAATACCAAGTGAGACAGACGCATAAATAAAAACCTCAGTGTTCTCTTTTTTTAAAATTTTCTTTTGTGTAGTATCTGGTTTTCTTTGCCCCGGGAATAAATGTTTGATGCCTACATGCAGATATGAAGATCTGTTTTCTAATGGATTTTTCCATTCATTCAATTTACATGTTTAAAGTCATTTCCATCTGTGTCTTCTGCCTAGCTTTTCAGTATCTCACCCATATTTGCTTCTGGAATCCCACTTCTTAATCATATTTTCAGCTGCTTTGTTCATCATCACTTTTTTTTTTTAGAGAACATATGATTTTCAGAACAATCATGCATAAAATATAGGATTCCTACATAACACTATTAACTATAGTCCGTGGTATAACTTAGAGTCCATTGTTTGTGTAGTGCAGTTTAATGGATTTTAAAAAAATGTTTCTATTACCTTATATAGAACCTATTTCCTCTTTTAACCACATTCAGATATATATTTCAGTGCCAATTATTATATTAATAATGCTGTGCTACAACCACCACCATCCATTACCAAAGCATTTCCAGTTTCAAACTTTCCAAATAGGATCATCACTCTTAATCATTAGTATAGCATTTTAAATAGGCTAGAAAAAATTAAATAGTAAAGTTTTGTAACCATTCATGCACATACAATTCTTGTTGTGATGATACATGGATAAATACATGGATAGCTAATAGATGAACAATAGAAATATAGAGGTAATAAATATAAATCACATGGATAATGTTTTGGTAGGCAACTTTGCATATTTATTGCATTTTAACCCTAACACAAAATTATTAATGTTCAAAATACATGCAGTAATTATATTAAAATCACTATTATATCAAATAAAATTATTGAAAATTTACAAATATGCAAAAATCTGAAACCCATAATTTTTCATACCAGTTTTTATATTTTTTCAAAATTAGAAAAATATATACAATAATATATAAAATTATTTTATATTTGATATGTGGAAGTTATAACATATATCTTAAAGTAAATATTCAATTTTATATCCTTTTATTTTGTGTTTATAGGCTAAATACATATTGTTCTCTGCTTCAAAAATATTGCCATTGATTTTACTAAGCAATTAATGCATGAATATCTTTGGATGAGAAATTACCATGAAAAGATGAGCATGTCTCTGTTTTAATGCTCAACTTTTGGAATATTTTATTGCACATCAATCATCAAAAAATAGCATTATTTTCTCAATTTTTCAGCATACTTGTTTCATCTATGTATTTTCTAATTGCACTGTCCCACATTTTTGTGCACACACAAATGAAAAATTTGGCAAATAATTATGTTTTTCAAAGGAATATAACTTAATGTCATTTTTTATAATAACATTCTATAGTACATTCTGTTTTAACTTAATATGTATTTCTGTTAAATCTTTAAAAAATTTTTTAAGTATTTCATTTTGAAATCTTTATTATTCTTTTGGCTTTAAGATAACAATAAGGAAAATATTTTAAAACCTTAACATATTTTGTAGAGGATTTTGTCTTCATTCTTTATGCTTTGTTACGTAGAATTCTTATTTTTGATAATTTAAAGTGGCTTCATATGAAATATGCTGTTCATCCATTAGGAAATTACTAAAAATTATTTAATAAGATGCAGTGAACTGGTCATATTTCTTTAAAAGTGCTAATTTATTTTGACTTGTACATCTCATTTCATGTTGAAAATTTACATATAATAAAGATGAAAGGATTATACAGTGAACACATATCTGCCTATTACATTACCTTATTTTGAACAATGAACATTTGCAATATTTGTTTTATTATACATCAACTAATTTATCCAATTTCTGACCATTAATCCAACCATCTTTGCTTTATCTTTTTTATTTCTTCACATTTCAAATTTGCAAACAGAATTTTTCACCTCTATGCACTTCAGGATACATATAATTAACTGAATTTAATTAGTTGAACATGATTTTTTATTGTGTTTTGGCAATATTTAAAAATAAATTATGAACTTATTTTCCAACTTTTTAGTGAAATTTGAAAAAAAAAAGTAAATACCATGTAACACAAACTCTTAAAGGAGTAGCATATTACATTCGTTCCAGAGAGTTCCCTAGGTTCTTTCCTAGTAAATATTTTCTCCTTCCCTCTTTCTGAGAGACAAATAATAGTCATTCGTTCACTTATTTTACCATGGGTTCAAATTCAGTGCTCTGAATCTTTATGAATTTCATCATGGAATGGGAATTCTTTTGTGTGTTTAATATTTTTATTCAAAATTATTGTTTCTGAGACCCATCCAAATTGTTGAGTGAATCAGTAGTCTTCCTTTAAAAATTTGTATAGTACTATATTTTATAACTTTTTCACTGTTTGAATATCAAATTGCTTTGGTAGACATTTGTGCGATATCTGCATTTTACTTATTATGAATAAAGATGCTTCAGACAGGATTGTACAATTTTACTTATTTTTAAATGAAAAAGTATGTTTCAATAAAACTGAACACAAATTTAAATTTCACATAATTTTCGCATAACAAGGTATTTTGATATTTTCAATCACTTAAAGTGTAAAATCATCTTAGTTTATGAGTTGCATAAAAACAGGTGGTGGGACAGACCAGTTCGCCTGACTCCTGTTCTAGTTACTAACCTAATGTCACGAAGTTTGCCACATTCATTCCAAGAGACTTTTAGATTTCTCTAGAACTTGGTTCTACTTGATTAATGATAAATAAGCTCAGATAATAATTAGCTTCCAACTGTAGTATATAGTCTCTTTTTATTCTTTTGGTAAACTCTTCCAGAATTAGTCACTTCCATTTGTGGATGATGAAATGTATAAAGAGTCCACTTCAAATGTTGGCACTGATATGAATATGGTCTCCCCATTCAAATCAGAATTAAGACTCATAGTTCTTATTTTTATTTTCCAGTCCCAGAAGTAGATTAACTGAAGACATAGTTATCTGAAGATAGTCTTATGCTATATATCAGTTATCTACAAACAGACTCTAGCTTCTACAGAAACACTGCAGGATAAAATTAGTTTAAATATATTATACTTAGAGGCATCCTATCAAATAAGTTTAAATGTATTTTTATTTTTAGACAACCTACATGCTATGTTTTTTCTTCACTCCAAATAAATCAAGATCAAATTTAATGACGAGTTTGAGATGGCATCAGACCATCTGTCTAAGTCTTGGTGTTGTGTAGATGAAATGCAGCAGCCAGTTATGATGAGCACTTGCCAAATTAGTTAACATTTCTCCATTTCTAGACCATGATTGAAGAAATTCATATACATAGTTACACCATCCTCACGGTAGCTCAGATGAGCAACCATACCATCTGGATTCATAGTTTCACCAATAAAAAACTGATAGTTGTTGAAATCAGCAAGGATGTGCTTGATTTGTTTTGCAGCCCCTGTGATAAAAGATTTTCCTGTTTCTGGTCTCTGTTCTTTAAGTTTGCCTTCAACTGATTTCATCTTATCTTTGATGTACTTCTTGTAGGCTTCTTTTGTGAAGCTGTCTTCCTGCAAGTGATGGCTCATGACAATATCAACACCAGTGATGAATGTGCTTTTATACCTTCACCCTCAGGGCCTTTGGCAGAGGTATATCCACCGATAAGCACATCATTAATGTACCCTTTGTCCGACTGACAGTCTTCCCCAGCACCTTCAATCTCAGCCAGTACGCAATCTCTCAGATTTTGTAAGCATTGGAGAACATCTCATCGTAGAGGATGAGGTCCAGGTAGATGATCTTTTTTTCTTTTTTAAATATATATATGTATATATATATATATATTTAAGAGATACATATATAGATATTAATTTAAAAATATATATAAAGGGAATTCCCATATGCCCAGATCCACACACCTTCCATATTTTCCCACTTTAACAACATCCTCCATTAATGTGGTACATTCATTGCAATTATGAACACATTTTGGAGCATTGCCACTAAGCATGGATTATAGTTTACATTGTAATTTACACTCTTTCCTACACAATTCTGTAAGTCATGGCAAGATATATAATGGCCTATATCTGTCATTGCAATGTCATTCAAGACAATTCCCAAGTTCTGAAAATGCCCCTGTTTTTCACGTTCCCTGCTTTCAGAACCTCCAGTGGCCATAGCCTCCACATCAATGATATAATTTCTTCTATTGGTAGAATCATGAGAAGTCTATACTAGAATACCAGTCAGTTTACTTTAATCCATACTTCATTCCCCTATCCTGAGGATTCTGGGATGGTGATGCCCACTTCACCTCTAATTGAGAGGGGGCTTTGATCCCACATGGCTGATGGATGAGACTTTCTTACTTGAAGTTGTAGACTCTCTCATTTCCTTGGTATGGTGATTGTCCATCATCTCCTACTTGTTATTTGTCCTGGGTGAGCCTAATGAACTGGAGAGTAGGTGTTGCAACTCAGTTGAGATTCAGGACCCAGCTGACACATAGACAGCCCAAAGATTTAAGTATCATGTATGTACACTTACCAACTCTAATACTAATTATAGGTTCAGATAGAAGGGAAAGTAGAGCCATGTGTAGGGAGACCATATTGCCTTCATTTTTGAAGAAGTTTTGGATCACAGAAGGGTTACAACTGTGGCAGGGGAAGATTTTTGGTGTGGGATGTCAGTGATGGGGGATCCACAGGAGGAAGTCACCTGGGCCAACATATAAGGCATATAAATGTGTTCAAATGTTCAAGGGGCACTGTCTTGGTGGGTGGAGATTCACACAATAACTGAAAGAATATCAAATTCCCATCCTGGGGAGCTCTGCCATATTCTTTAATGGAGCAGCAAGAATCCCCTAAGTAGAAGGGCAATGACAAGTGAAGGAGAATGGTCCAATGACAAGCCCTTGATATTGATTGTTCTTATGAACTATTACTCTTGAAATTGAAACTGAGCCCAATATTATAGAGTGCCTAAGAATTACCTCCTGAGAGCCTCCTTGTTGCTCAAATGTGGCCTCTCTTTAAGCCAAACTCAGCAAATAAATGCAAAACATCCCCCTCCCAGCATTGGACATGATTCCCAGGGATAAGACTCCCTGGCACCAAAGGATTACTGCCATTTACCAACTAGCAATGCAACTGGGAAAAGACCTTGACCAAAAAGGGGAAAGGGGAAAGATAAATGAGTTGATATGGCTAAGAGACTTCAAAGTATGTCAGGAGGTCATTCCAGAGGTTACACTTATGCATGTCTCAGCAGGATCTCACTGACGGTCAAAGTAGATACTACCCCAAATAGTGGAGTTCCTGAGGGCTCTGGAGACATCCAGACATTATAGTCAGGGCAGATAGCTCAGATGGTGCCTTGCCATTGGGCCCTACTTTGGAATTTATACTCCCCAATGTAACAAAGTGGGTAGATGATCTTGAATGCACCTGGAGGTATGCAGCAGTGGTGGCTGGTTGACAGGAATGCTATTGTTCAAATTTTCTTTGAGGTAAGTTTTCATTCTGATTGGGAAATAATGAAACGTGAGCTTGCTGTTTTATAGAATAGATGATATTTCATTTATAAGAAACTGCTCAACACTTGCAAATAATTATATCACACTATTACCAAATGCATGAAAGATTAGGTTAAGCAATAATCATCACCACGCTTTGGTGTTGCAAGAGTTGCTAATTTGAGAAATTCTTGAGGTTCATAGTAGTATTTCATCATGCTTTAATTATCATTTCCCTTGAAAATATACCAAGATGGATGACATAATGAATCATTAAACAAGTCTCTATGAATGTAAAAGACTTATACACATTATGTTCCCTGACCACAGTAGAATTAAATTAGATATCAACAACAACCAAAATTTTGGAGATTAAATAACATATATTTAAACACTGTGAGTCAAGAAAATCACAAGGAAAAAATGTTTTAAATATTATTAATTAATGATAGTTAAAGGTATAATAATAGTTTTGGAATAGAAATAGAGCAAGGCATAGTGAGAAGTGTAACATTGCTGTGCTTTACTAGTAGGAGGAGAAAGCGCTAAAGAAAAATGATCTATATTTCCAATTCAAAAACAAAAATATAGGAAAAGAAAATTGATCCTCTATAAGTAAAAGAAATTAAATAATGAAAGAATAGAAATCAATCCTAAAGAAAATAAAGAAAAAATAAAAAGTAATGTAAGCAAAAGTTTACTTTGAAAATATCAAATAATTAATTAACTCTTACCAAGATGTATTAAAAATAAATGAAATTTAAAACAAATTACCAATAACAGGAATTAAATAGGGTTATTACCAACAAACAGTTAAAAAACTAATCAGAGTTTGCTGTTTGGCAATCTCTCAAAAACAAATGTAATGAAAACAATAAATGTTTCTACTTAAAAAATTTGTGCTTCAAGTGAAAATTAAAATCTTGAAACTTGCTTCTTCAGAATGATCATGAAAACGTCTGGATATTTAAAGACATTTCTAATAGGATTGTGGTAATAGTTGATATTGATACATAGGATTTCTTTTGGTATCATAATAAAATGTGTCATATCTGTAAGATCTTCATCATTTCTGAACGAATATATTACGAATTTTCTAATACATGTTACTAGATTATGCATGGTAACAGATTCATTCAAACTGCTAACTAGATCAATGTATTTGCATATAATAAAAAGGAACAGTTCATTAATATGTTTTCAGGTTACAAATTGCAACTATTCTTCAAGAAATCACCAGTAGTTGAGTTTTGGTGTAGGTTAATACTATGAAAGAAGGAGAGTAATGTCTATCTAAAAGTGCTAATGAAAAACTTCTTTGCTTTTCTTATTACATTTATGTGTGAGGCTATATTTTGTTCATATTCTTCAACTGAAAAAAATAATTCAGCACAATGAGTGAAGAAGCAATATGAGAACTCAGGTACTGTACAGGAAATCAGGGTTAAAGATATTTTGAAAGTTTAAAACAATTTATTTTTTCTCATTTTTTTGTAATTTGGTTTTGGGAAATACCATATATTTCATAAAAATGTGCTATTGCATTGAAATATTAAGGTTTTATTATCTTTAATAAGTTTAATAACTATTTATACATATTTCAGTTTTAATTTCTTAATAAGATATTTCTCAATATAGATAAGCCATAGAATTATAAGTTTTTAGAGTCTTCAATATTTCTTGACTACTTTGTCACTGAAAACAAAACCAAAAATATGACTGATGATTTATGTAAATTCTATGAGTTATATTCATCAAAATTTCAAGGAATTTCAGATTTATACTTTTGATTATATTTTATATATTAGTCATCTCTTTTAAGTGGTACTTTTCATGAAAATAAAATTATTATGGATTTATTAGATGCTAGGACATCATTATTCCTCTTACTCATCTCAGGATGGCAAATCTGCCTAGTCCTTCTATGCATTTGGATACACTCTGAATTATCTTGCCATATTAAGGAAAAATTTCAGCCTCTATCCAGGTGAATAATCCTTCAGATATTTGCTTTTTTGTCCAAAATACACATAGAGTGACTGAAAACGTGCAGTGATGGGGAATGGTAAGAAAGATCTTCTGGGGCTCTGTGAAAAACTTAGTGAGGGCTCCCAGCTCTGACAAGGCCAATAATGTTCCATACTGAGTTAAGAGGATTTCTGCTTGCATGGATTTGACTTCTATTCTCTACATAAACAACTATCCTTGACTACTTTCCTAACTGTGTTGAGATATTATAGGGGTATATAGAGACTTCTATTTTTGAGTCTTCATTTCTGACTTTCCTTGAAACTTCTTAGCTTCTCCCACATTTTGATTATTTCCAGATTAGAAACTATTAACAAGAATTTTAAGGATAATGACAAATTGGCTACTTTTCTAATAATTGCTTCTGAGGGGTAATACATCACATTCTGTGATGTATCTGAAATTATCAGTCACAGTCTGTTTGCAATGATATGCTCAAAACCCTTATGTAAGAGTCCCACTATGTGACATAATCTTTTCCCCAAAATGTGTTCCATTTTTCTTTCATCTATTAGCTACTGTACAATTGCAGTTTATTTCTTTTGTTAATTTTAAACTACATGATTTTTCCTTCATGCCATAATGTTATTATAAACCTTTAGAAAATACAATTGTATTAGGGGTTCTGTGGTTTTATGTATATTTTATAATGTAGATAATTATATTTCTAATTAGACATAAAATTGAAAATGCATTAAATCACCATTGACATTCACAATTTTAAAAAATATACCTCTTTAAATTTAACAAAAAATATTTGAAAATTTTACTATTAATAAGCACTATTACATATGTAATTCATATCAATTATAGCCAAATAATCCTTAACAAATATAAGTTGAAGGAAAACTGACTTCTTTGGAAGGTGAAATCACCAGTTCCCCAGGATTACTGATAGTTAAGAACATATATGTTCTTCCTAAAGAATATCCATGTTTTTAAAGAATCTTGAAGAATTGTTCCAAAGAATACACATAAATGTGGATCACCCTGAAAAGTGACATCTTGAATTTTACTTAGTGAAGAAAGATGCATGATACAGATTTTATAAAATCTTTAAAATTGTGCAGAAGAAATATTCCTGTTATAGAAGATAAATCTGTTTCCTCATTTCTCAGATATATTTGTTCATTTTAATTTATGTGATTCTTTAAAAGATACTTAGATTACATAAAATGTTACATAAAAAAATATAAGGGATTCCCATATGCCCCACTTCCCAGGCCTCCCACGTTTCCCCACATTAACAACTTCTTTCATTAGTGTGGTACATTCATTGCAATTGATGAACACATTTTGGAGCATTGCCAATAAGCGTGGACTATAGTCTACACTGTAGTTTACACTCTCTCTCACTCAATTCTGTAGGCTATGGCAGGATATATAATGGCCTGTAGCTATCACTAAAATGTCATCCAGGTCAATTCCAAGTCCTGAAAATGCCCCCATATTACACCTCCTTTTTCCTCTCCCTAATTTGAGCACCTCCGATGGCCACTGTCTCCACATCAATGATATAATTTCTTCCATTACTAGAATCATAATAAATCTGTAATAGAATACTAGTAAGTCTACTCTAGTCCATATTTTATTCCTCAATGCTGAGGATTCTGAGGTGGTGATGCCCATTGCACCTCTAATGGAGATGGGGCATCAATCCCATATGGTTGATGGATGGGACTCTCTTCCTTGCAGTTTCTTCACGTCCTTGTTAGTTGTCCTGGGTGAGTCTAAAAACCTGGAGAGTAGGTGTTGCAACTCTGCTGAGGCTCAGGGCCCAGGTAGATTCAAGTCTCTTGGATGTACACCTACCAACTCCAGCACCAACTATAAATTCCAATAAAAGGGACAAAAGAGGCATGTGTAGAGAAGTCACATCTGCATCCAACCTTGTCACGCTCAGGAGCACAATCTCAAAATAGGGCCCAATGGCAAAGCACCAAACTCTGGAGCTATCTCCATGACTGTAGGACTTGGGTTTCCCAGAGCCATAAGAAGCCCCACTGTTTGGGGTAGTGTCTACTTTGGCTATCTATGAGATCTTGCTGAGATGTGAATAAGTGTTACCTCTTTGATGACATCCTAACTCACTTTGAAGTCCCTTAGTCATATGAACTAATTTGAATTTACCTTTTCCCCCTTTTATTCAAGGCTTTTTTTCCAGTTGTATCACCAGCCAGTGCTTGGAAGTAATCCCTCAGTGCCAGGGAGGCTTATCCCTGTGATTCAGTGCCTCACTGGGGGGAAGTTAATGCATCCATATGCTGAGTTTGGCTTAGAGAGAGGCCACATTTGAGCATCAGGATTCTCTAAGGAGGTAACTCTTAGGCACCCTACCGCACTAGGCCAAGTTGCAAATTCAAAAGCAAGAGGCACATAAGCATAGTCTTCAATATCAAGGGCCCATCAATGGACCATTCTTCTTTACTAATCTTTGCCCCTGTACTTGGGGGACTGTTGCTGCTTTATTAGAGAACCTGGCAGAGATCTCCAGGATTGAAATTCAACAATCATTCAGCTGTTGTGTGAATCTCTAGCCACTGTGGTAAAGCCCCATTGACATTTGAACATATTTATATACCTTATATGTATGCACAGGTGAACTTCCTCCCATTTATCCTCCATCACTGACATCCCACACCAGTGATCCACCCCTGGCATAGCTCAGAACCCTTCTGTGATCCAAAACTTCTTCAAAATTGAAGCCAAGAATATTGCCAAATTTGATTAATGGGAAAATGAAATAATAATGTTGGGTTTAAACATAAGAAATACAATGCATAATAATTTAGAAAAACCAAAACTAAAATAAAGTGAAAAATGGGTTATTAAAAAAAGGAAAAATATTTAAATATTTTTTTTACATTTTGCCTTTCATCACTGTAATATCTGTTGTCTTGCATGTACAGTGGCCTTTTGTTCCATTTCTTCCTCAGTGTCTTTTTTTAATTTTTTATTCAAAGACATTTTAGGTCCCAGTAAAGTTACCTACAGAATATATGGGACTCCCATATACCCAACATCTTCCCCATTTTCTCCCTTCACTGTCAATAACCATTTTACATGTGGATTGTACTTTTGTTACAGCTGATGTATAAATATTAAACATAGCTACTAACCATGGGCAATGGCTTGCATTAGGGTTTACATTTTAGACTATTCGTTTTTATAAATTTTTGAAGAAATTTAACATGGCCTGTATTCATCATTGCAAGACCAAGCAGCACACTTCCCATTGCCCCCTAAATAACCCCTCTTCTATCTAGTCTATTCCTCCATCCCCCCTCCCCTTGGGGCCCATGGTGAACACCAGGCTTCACTCCTTGAAGGACAAAGTTCGTAGATATTTGCCAATGCTGAGGGATTGACACACTAATCTGTCCTCCCCTATTAGGAACCACCCACACTCTCAAGAGACACTCTCCCCTCTGCTTGAGAACATATTGGGCCTCTCCATCATGGGAGTACAACTTCTTCCCACTCGTTATGTGGGTCTCCTCTCCCTGATGCAGCACACTATGACAGAATGATCACTTGCACATTCTCTTGAAGACTGCCCCAGGTGTGTCCTGCCCCAAATGTCCACCCTTCTAACGCCCTAAACCAGTAACCTTTCCTTGTCATATTGCCAAAAGGATTTTCTCAACATTGTTGTTTCACCCACATACCCACCAATCCCCAGTGTATCCTGCTGCCTCCCCTAAACTTCCTCCAATTTGATGGACCATCGAAACCATCCTCCCCACATTATCCCCCTGTCAAGCTTGCACTACCCAATTCAATAACATCCTTACACCCCTGTTATATCCCTTCACTACCCGATTACTCACTTCCACTTTATCATAGAGTTCACCTATATGTGCGTTTTTTCACAACATTCTTTTCCCTTTTTACTTATTGTAAACCTATCTTTCAGACAGTAGCTCTGTGATTCAGCTCAATTTGCTTAATTCATATCAGAGAGGTCATGAAATATTTGTCCTTCAATGCCTTGCTTGCGTCACTCAACATAAGGTCCTCAAGATTCATCCATGTTATCCCGTATGTTAGTACTGTATTCCTTCTTACAGCTGAGTAATATTCCATTGTATGTATGTACCACAATTTGCTTATCCATTCATCCTTTGATGGGCATCTGGGTTGATTCCAACTTTTGGCAATAGTGAATAATGCCACTATGAATGTTGGTTTGTGTATATCTGCTCATGTCCTTGCTTTGCTTTCAGTTCTTCTGGGTATATACTGAAGAGTAGAATTGCTGGGTCATAGGCAGATCTATAGTTAGCTTTTTGAGGAACTGCCAGATTGTCCTTCACAATGGCTGGACTATTCTACATTCCAACCATTAGTGTATGAGTGTTCCCATTCCTCCACATTCTCTCCAACACTTGAAGTCCTCACCTTTTTTAATAGTCACCAGACTAATGAGTATAAGATGGGATCTCATTGTAGTTTTGATTTGCATTTCCTGAATATCTAGTGATGTTGAGCTTCTTTTCATGTGCTTTTTAGCTATTTGTATTTCTTTTTTGGAGAAGTGTCTTTTCAAGTCACTTGTCCATTTTTTTACATGGTTGGTTGTCTTTTTATTTTTGAGGTGAAGTATTTCATTATATATGCTGAATATTAGGCTCCTAACGGATATATAGTTGCCAAATATTTCCTCCTATTAGGTAGGCTGCTTTTTTACTTTCCTGATAGCCTCCTTTGGGGTGCAAAAGGTTTTAATTTTGAGAAGATCCCATTTATCTATTTTTCTTTCACTGCTTGTGCTTTGGGTTTGAATTTCATGAAAACATTTCCTATTAGAAGGTCATGTAGATATTTCCCTACATTATTTTCCAAAGTCTGAATGGTTTTGGCTCTTATATTTAGATCTTTGATCCATCAGATGACTGTATAAGTGAGGCTCTATATCAGAACTCTCAATTCAATTACATTGGTTGGAATGTCTATCCTTGTGCCCTCCATGCAGTTTTGACCACCATAGCTTTGAAGTGTGTTTTAAATTCAGGTAGTGTGATTTCTCAGGTTTAATTTTTCTATTTCAGTGTGCTTTTTGTGTCCTCTTACCCTTACAAATAAATTTTGTAGTTAGTTTTTCCAATTCAGTAAAAAATTTTGTGTTTATTTTTATTATTATTGCATTAAATCTGTAGATTAGTTTGAGTTGGATAGACATCTTAATGATGTTTAGTCTTCCTTTCCAAGAAAAGGGGATATTCTTTCATTTATTTGTCTTCTTTGATTTCCTTTAATAGTGTTGTGTAGTTTAGTTTGTATAAGTCATTTACATCTTTAGTTAAATTTATTCACAGGTATTTGATTCTTTTAGTTACTATTGTAAATGGTATTTTTTCTCCTGATTTCCTCCTCAGATTGCTCATTATTTGTGTACAGAAATGCTACTGATTATTGCACATTGATCTTATAACCTGTGAATTTAATGAACTCATTTTTATGTTCTAGAAGCTTTGTTGTAGATTTCTCAGGGATTTCTATGTATAGGATCATGTCAGCTTCAAATAGTGAAATTTTTACTTCCATTTTTACTTCTTCCTTTCCCATTTGGATGCCTTTTATATCTTTGTCTTGGCTTAGTGCTCACACAATGTTAAATTGGAGCAGTAATAGTGGACATCCTTCTGTTTTTCCTTTTCTTAGAGGGAGATCTTTTAGGACATCAACACTGAATATAATGTTAATTATAGGTTTTTCATATACACCCGTTATCATGTTCAGAAAGTTTCCTTCTATTCCTATCTTTTGCTGTGTTTTTTTTTTTTTTTTTTTTTAAGGGAGGCTGTATTTTTTTTTTTTTTAATGCTTTTTCTACATCGATAGAGATGACCATGTGATTTTTTCTTTTGATCTGTTTATGTGATATATTACATTGATTTTCTTATATTGAAACATCCTTGCATTGCTGGGATGAATCCCACTTGTCATGGTATATAATTTGTTTGATATGTTTTTTAATACAATTAGCAAGTTTTTGTTGAGGATTTTAGCATCTAGGTTCATTAGAGAGATTGGTCTGTAATTTTCCTTTCTTGTGGCATCTATGTTTGGCTTTGGTATTAGGGTAATGTTGGCATTGTAGAATGAGTGAGGCAATGTTCCTTCTAGTTTTATTTTTTTCGAAGAGTTTAAGCAAGATTGTTATTAAGTATTTCCAGAATGTTTGGTAGAATCCGCCTATGAAGCCTTTGGCTCTTGACTCTAGTTAGTTGAGAGGTTCTTGATGACTGATTCTATCTCTTTACTTGTGATTGGTCTTTTGAGTTCTTCAATTTTATTCCTTCATCAATGTAGGATGCTTGTGAGTTTCTAGGAATTTGTCCATTTCTTCTAAATTATTATTTTGTTGGCATATAATTTTTCAAAGTATTCTCTTATGATACTCTTTATTTCTGTGGGGTCAGTGTTGATATACCCTTCCTCATTTCTTATTTTGTGTATTTGATCTCTATTTTTTTCTTTGCTACACTAGTAAGGGTTTGTCAATTTTATTGATTTTCTCAGAGAACCAGCTTTTGGTTTTGTTTATATTTTCTAGTGTTTTCTTATTTTCGATTTCATTTATTTCTGCTTTAATCTTTGTTATTTACTTCTTTTTCCTTCTTTTGGTGTTAGTTTGTTGTTGTTTTTCTAATCATCCAGGTGTGCAGTTACATCTTCAATTTTAGTTCTTTCTTCTATTTTGATATACGCTTTTATGACTATGAATTTCCCTCTCAGCTTTTGCTGCTTCCCATAGGTTTTGATATGTTGTGCTGTCATTTTCATTCTTTTCAAGGTAGTTACTGATGTCTTTTAGGATTTTTACCTTGACCCACTATTTCTCTAAATGTTTATTGTTTAACTTCCATATGTTTCTGCCTAATCTGGTTCTCTGGCCATTACTCATTTCCAGCTTCATTCCATTGTTTTCAGAGTCATTACTTTGAATAATTTGAATATTTATGAATTTATTGACCATTTTCCTATGGCCTAGCATATGGTCTATCTTGGAGAATGATCTGTGTGCATTTGAGAAAAAATTATATCCTGTTGTATTTGGGTGTAGTGTTATGCATATGTCTATTAGGTCTCCAGATCTTCCAATATATTGTTCAAAGTCTTTGTTTTTTTATTGGTTTTCTGTTGAGATGTTCTGTCTAATGGTGATAACGGTGTACTAATATCCCCCACTATAATTGTAGAGGCATCTATTTTTCCACTTAGTTTTTCCAGTGTTTACCTCATGTATTTTGAGGCCCCTTGAATAGGCACATAAGTGTTTATGAGTGTTCTTTCTTCTTGAAATATTACCCCTTTTACTAATCAATCTATAGTGTCTGACTTTTTCTCTTACAATTGTTTTGCATTTAAATTCTATATTGTCTGATATTAGTATAGCTACTTCCACTGTTATTTTTTCATTATTGTTTGCTTGTAAGATTGTTTTCCAGCCATTGACTTTCAGCCTCCCTGTGTCCCTGGGTTTAAAGTGGGTTTCTTTTAGACAACATATAGATGAGTCATTTTTCCTCATCCATTTCTGTGAATCTGTGTCTCTTGACTGGTAAATTTATTCCATTAACATTCTGTGCTATTACCCTCAAGGAATTACTTATATTAGTCATATTTTGTTTGGGTTTATGTATGTTATATGTTTTTTTTATTTCTCTTTTTGTCTTTTTAGTTGTTCTTACACTTTCCTCCAACTCTCTCTTTCTTGTTTTTTCCTTTACACCTGCAGAACTCCCTTTAGTAATTCTTGAAGGGCATGTTTCTTATTGGCTTACTCTATTAATTTCTGTTTTTCTGTGAATATGTTGAACTCTCCATCATTTTTGAATGCCACCTTTGCTGGATAGAGAATTTTTGGCAGGAAATTTTTTTCTTTTGGTACCTTAACTTTGTCATACCACTGCCTTCTTGAATCCATGGTTTCAGATGAGAAATCAGCACTTAATCTTTTTGAGCTTCCCTTGTATGTGATGGCTCTCATTTCCCTTGCTGCTTTCAGTATTTTCTCTTTGTCTTGAGCATTGGACAGTTTGACATGTATATGTCTTATAGTAGGCCTGATTTGATTTATAGTGTTTTGGGTGAGCTGCACTTCCCTGGATATGTACATCCCTCTCCCTCAAAGGGGTTGGGAAGTTTTCAGTCATTATTTCCTCCAACACTCTTTCTGTCCCCTTTCCCTTCCCTTCTCCTTCTGGGATGCCTATAATGCATATGTTTGTGTGTTTTGTGTTGTTGTTAAAATCCTTAAGTCCCTGCTGTATTTTCTTTTCTTTTTATCTATCTCTTCTACTATCTGTTTAATTTCAGATGTACTGTCTTCCACATTGCTAATTCTTTCCTCTGCCTGTTCAAATCTGCTCTTTTGTGCTTTCAGTGTATTTTTGATTTCCTGGATTGTGCCATTCATCAGCATCATATCAGTTATCATTTTCTATATGTTTACAATTTCTTCAGTATGTTCTGCCAGTGTCATCTTAATATCCTTTATCTCTTCCTTCACTTCATTAAGTTGGTATATGATATTGTTTGAACAGCTTTGATTAGTTCTTCAATGATGTGCACCTCTTCATGGTTTTAGTTTGTTCATTGGACAGTGACATGTTTTCCTTTTTCTCATTATGGTTTGTAATTTTTCTTTTGCTGTCTTGATTGGTTTATTCAGTTGATTAGATTCTCTCTCTACTCTAAGGTTTTATTTAGTTGCTGTTTTTGAGTGTGTGTCTAGTTTTCTCTTTGACACTTTGTTCCTCTTATTGTATTACTTTGCTGTTGTCTATGCTCCCTTGAAGGAAAAAGATTAGAACCAGAGAAAGCAAAAGAGGTAAGAATAGAGAAAAGAAAATAGTAATAATAATAGTAATAGTTAGAAAAGAAACCATATAAGACCTTGGAAAATGAATATTCTACTCATTTAAGCAATGTAGAATAATAGTAATAAAAAAATGGTGCACCAACAATTAAATGGCAAACCGAATAGAGAAAAAAATATATAAAAGGAATTAAAAGGCCAGAATGATGATGAGAGAAAGAAAAAGAAAATAAAAGACAAAAAGAAAAATAGTTAATAAAAGAAAGAAAACTGGATAGACAAGATAGAATTTAAAACCAGAAAAATTGAGGACTAAACAAAGAGAGGTGGAATGTAAGAACAAAAACAGAAAGCAGAAGATAGAAAGATGAAGGAAAGAAAAGAGATAGCATTGGTAGCCAATGCTACAAAGAAAAGTGGAAATTAATGAAGAAGAAGCACAGAAAACAAGAAACAAGTCAGTAGCACCTCCCCTCATTCATCCCTTGCAAGAGAGATTTTGAGCACCCTTTTAAACCAACACCATCTTCTCGTTTCTCCCTCTTGCCTTACATGTGGACAGATGTATCCTCAGAATTTAGTTAAGTGGTGTTACATAGGAGATCTTCAATAAATATTATTTAATAGGTAAAAAAAGAATTTCTCAATGTTTACAAGTTAGTGTTTTAGGATAATTTAAAATTCTAATTAAACTTTTAAAAGTAACATTAATTTTCATTTTTGGTATACCTATTTCATATATTTATTGTGTAATTGCACTGTCTAGCACTTTCAAACAGTATCAAATGAAAATTTACCAAATTATGTTTTTTAAAGAAACATACTTTAGAATCTATTATTACTTATGACAATATATGATGCATTTCTTTTAACCTATCTTTATTTTACATTAAAATATGTTTTTATTTAAAAGCTTTATTTGTTACTCAGCTATATGATAACACTAGGAAATTTTTTAAAATTTGTTTTCAGAAGAGTAATTGGCTTCATTCTACATGTTTTGATGTGTAGAATTCTTAATATTGATATTTTAATGGGGATCATGAAGTTTTTCATACTTTTGAAAGTAACTAGTAATTTTCTTACAAATAAACAGTGGACTTGTAATATTCATAAAAGTGTTAAGATTTGTATTTTTAAGTCTTATCATTCCCTCAAGTAAAACTTAAACATAGAGTAAAGATGAAAGAATTTTACAGTGGGCAATTATATATCCATCTATTTAAGCTTATATTGTGCAATGTGCATTATACTCTAGTTGTTTTGTCATTTATCTATACATCTATCCACCCTTCTTTCCATTTATCAAATCACAATTGTTTGCTTTTTAAGATTTCTTTGTATTTCAAAGTAAGTTGCAATCATCAGTACCCTCACTACTAAATAATTTAGTTTGAATATTATAATTTGAGTTAATTATTTGTGTATGGTCCTTTTAATGCTTTGTGTCATTTACAAACAGTTCAAAGCATGAGATTCTATTCTTATTATTCAAAGCAATTTGAAACATATAAACCTGTAACACAAATATAAAAATATATTGAGCATTAAAATCATTCCAGGGAATTTCCTTGCCCCATCCTATTATATCCTTTTTTTGCTATCCCTTCTAAAATGCAAATATAGTCTACATATTTATTCATTTATTATGATAACATTACCATATTCTTTTTTACTGCTCTTTACCTCATCATGCAATGTTAACTCTTTCATACAAGCCCCTTTTATCAAATTGAAATCAATATTTTTAACATTCAACCATTTTTGGTGGTGTATAAGTAGTATTTTCCTTTATTTTTTTTTCACTTTAGCCAGAGTTTAATAGGCAAAAACATTGGCAATCTATAAAAGGTAATTGTTATATTACAAGTCATTATTTAATCTACTTTCATTAAATATTAAAATGTAATAAGGCAATTATCATTTTAAGAATCTTGAAATTACATTTAATAAATGGATATCTAGCCCTGCAATTGTTGTATTACACCTTTACTTTTCTTCTCTACTTACTCTAAGCAACTCAAAAAGTTATTTGAAAAAAATCAATCAGTGGTCTCTCTAAAAAAACTCAAAAACGTTCTGATTACCAAGATGTTAATTACTTATAATGCATACTCCTGTAAAAGAAGACACTAGATGATATCTTTTAAGTTTCCTCACTGTAATGGTTTTCTGCTATCTCCTACTCCTTTGAATCCATTCTTACAGCTCAACAGAAAGTGTATCTATTGATGAATAAATAGATGTAATATATTGTTTAAATTGCCACTCAAGGCAGGGCAGTGATTCCCTAAACTAGCATCCTATGAGTATCACCTGGGAAAAATGTTTAAATAAATTCTTGGGCCCCTTCAGACCTATTAAAGTAGTGCCCCCACTCTAACTGCACCAACCTCTCCTAGTGAATATATGTGGTCAGCCAGCCTTGTATAATCTAACATTTGAGAAGACTTGAGGACAAAGTTAAAAAGTAACAGATTCAATGTTAGCTGTGGATTTTTCAAATATGCATTTTATCTTGTTGAGAATTTTCCCTTCCATTCCTATCTTTCAAAGTATTTTCATCAAGATGTATGTTGGATTTTTTAAAATCACATAGCTAGCATCTTACTCAATGTGAAAGACTGAACACTCTCCAGCTGAGTTTGGGAACAAGATAGGAATGACAACTATCACCACTGTTATTCAATATTGTGCTAAAAGCTCTAGCTAGAGCAATTATGCAAGAAAAATGAAATTAAAACATCCAAACAGACAAAGAAGAAGTAAAAGTTTTACTACTTGCTGATAGAATGATCTTACACCTAAAAAATACTGATAAATCCACAGCAAAACCAATATAATTAATATATGAGTTCAGCAAAGTGGTGGGATACAAGATTAATATGCAAAAATCAGTTGCATTTCTATACACTATTAATGAGCAATCTGAGGTGGAAGTCAGGAAAATTTTCATTTATAATAGGGACTAAAAATCAAATATTTAGGAATAAATTTAATCAAAGACCTTAAGGACTATATTCAGATAATTGCAAAACATTGCTAAAAGAAACCAAAGAAGACTTAAATAAATAGAAGGACATTCCATATTAATGGTTTGGAAGACTATTTATCATTGTGGCAGTTTGATATTGTTCATGAATTCCAAAAATAGATATTGGATTGTGTTTGTAAACTGTTCTGTTCCTCTGGGCATAGTATATTGTATTGGAATCAGAGGCTTCAAACTCTTATTTGATTAAATTATGATTAAGTCATTGATTGTTCCACATCAGTAGGAAATGCTGGTTGGGGAGTCACAGAGAATACGACAAGGCAAAGAGTTAGTTGGAGTTTTGATATTGGAACATTGGGAAGTAAACACACAGAGAAGCAGATATGTGAGGACAGAGAGATGACTCCATTAGACCCAGCAGAGGTCCCAGGAAGAGAGCCATGCCATTCACCTAACAGTTTACTGGCCTTGTGGAAAGAGCAGTGTAGCTGAGCCTTGAGAGAAATGAGCCCCAGGAGACAGATGAGACTTATCCCAGCCTACAGCTGATATTGGCACCACAGAACCTTGTGAGGAGGAGGAAGACTGAATCTGCACAGACATTGCCTACCATCTTCCATCAACACATAGCAACAGACTTTGGGTGCAAAATAACCTCTAATGGTACCTTGAATTGGACTTTTTAGGGCCTTGTGACTTTAAGCTTCTAGCCCAAATAAACACCTTTATAAAAACTAACCAATTTCTGATATTTTGCAACAGCATCCTTTTGGCTGACTAAGACAATATTAAGATGTCAATTCTTCCCAAATTTATTTACAGATTCAATAAAATCTCAACAAAACTTCCAAAAGCAATTCCTGCAGAATTGGAAAAGCAATTTATCAAACTTATTTGGAAGGGTAAGAGGTCCCAACCAGCATGGCACTGGCATGAAGATAGACATTTTGACCAAAAGAATAGCATTGTAGTTCAGAAATAATATATCAAATGAACTCTATGCTATTATTTCACTTTTTTTCTCAAAGTGGAAGATATTTTTTTCAGGATTTGACTCTGAGAAAACAGGTTTGAACATTATGTTCTTTTAAAGGTGATAAGATTTCTATTTCTTAAACAGCCAAGGAAATGATAATGTTAAAGTATAAGAAGCATTCTGATAAAAGAGATTTTTTCTTTTGTACAGTGATTAGTCAGGAGAAAAGCTTTTTGCAAACTTTTGCTGAAACAGACCACTGATTTGGGGAATTTTGTTATTTTAACAGAGAAAGAACAAAATTTTAACTTTGTATTGGTATACTATTTGATATTACAGCTTTTAAAACTTTATAAATAGACCTAATAAATTTTATTCAAATTTAATTACAAAAATTTCTTTCTCACGAACTTTCTGTACTTTCTATATGCATTTAGGTTTTGTTTCATACTTTAACTTTTCTTAATGACCACTCATTTTATTTTAGGACTGTATTTTTCTTTAATAATAAAAGAAGCATTCTATATACCCTACATAAATAAGTTTCTAAAACAATTTTGGGAGCTGTCTCAAATCAAATTTCTTACAACTTACAGTTACTATGATCACATTTATTAACAGATATTTTATTTTGCAGTGCAGGAAAAACCCCTTTCCCATTATTTTATGAAAACCTAAGATTCCCAATGAATCAAAATAATCTTTTCTCTATCACCGCTTTAATATGCAGATTGAGGTGACCTCTGACAGGTTTTCCTGTTATGCATCGATTCAATTTCTGTTTGATAATGACTTCCTGTAATTAGCCATTTGAATATTTCAGTTTAAGCCATGCTTCTACAAACTTCTTATAACTATTCATAACCACAGAGTATAGTTACTTCATTTCAAGACAAATTCCACCTTCACAGAACACATTCCCTTACTTAATGCTATCAGAATATCTTCTACAAACTGTCATATGCATTCAAGTTTTCTTCTACATACTTCCACTCTGATTTTATGAAAACCACACATCCTTGAACAAACTTATCAAATTTTAGTCAGCACTTCAGCAAACTTTGTAGTTCTTTCCATATCCATTTAAGTCTTACATACTTCATTTCATTCGGTGAGGAAAATAAACTATTCATTTCAATTTAGGCATTTTTTTTTTCAAAAAAAGTATTGTAGTAAATTCATTAGTCAAAACACAATTTTCAACATTTTAAAGATTTAAACACTTGTAATGCTACTTTGTCTTTTTAGCACCCATACTTATTTTTATTAATATAAGTGCTTATTTAATTTTTGGCCATTTGAATAGAGCTCTTTTAAGAATTTTCATTTATCAATTTAATATTACTATCCAAAGGTGTTAAAATATACACTGAACAAGCAAAAAAACACAAGAGTTATGACACACCGACAGGAACATAAAGTTCATTAACTTGACTTATAATTCTTACTCCTTTGGTATGGCTATTTTTAGGCTTTTCATTATTTTTTATCTTTGATTTTACTGCTTTTAAGATTTTTTAAGAATCAATATTGCTTGCAGTATGCAAGCTTGATTTTCAAAACAGTTTTACTAGTAATCAGCAACCAGTTAAGAACATGCAGTTAAGCTTTAATTTAACAGTTTTAATAGATAGGAATTTAACACATATATTTTGGATTATTGCTTTTTAGGAATACACTTAGACAGACTTAGGAGTCATCTAAAAGCTTACTTGTATGAAGCAAGAAATTGTAGGCTTGTTAAGTAAGGTTATTAAGGACAGCTGGGTATTGAAATTTTTTATAAAATGAGAAGGATCAAAGGAATAGGGTCCAAAATGGTGCTTGATTTGGGAGACATCAGAGAGGGAGTAGTAAATGTGAATGCACATAATGCTTTCTACCGGAGCCACTTCCTGAAGTGGGAGGACAGGAGCTGGTGAAGGAGTTTGGTTAGTGGGGAGTTGGGCTTGAGAGTGGGTTGTGGTTGGGTAGAAGGGAGCAAGTTCATGGGGAGGTGTGGTGGGAACGGGAGGAGGATTGAATAAGTTCAAGGGGTGCTGATGAATCATACAGTGGTGGAGAGGGGTGTGATTGGAGGGATCAGAGTCAGAATAAGGGTTTTCTGTGTGTGGAAGGGGGAGGGGCAGGGAGGGAAGGTGAGTGTCAGCCCTGGTGACTGTATGAGAAGGGGAGAAAGTTGGGTTGGAAGGTAGTAATGACAAGGAAGGGGAAGAAGGGGAGTTAGAGTTCAAGGAGGATGGGAGTGGAGGTGACATCAGAGGTATATGTGGAAGAGGTGCAGGAGGAACCTGATCAGCTGGATCAAAGTTTAGGTTTTTGGGTGGAAGGGAGAAAGAAGAAAGACTTTGAGAAGGTTTCTCATGTAAAAGAAGAATTTGGTAAGGAGAACAGGATTGACAGAGAGAAAGATGGTTACATAGATAAAAGAAAGCCTGAATATAAGGAACCTTGGGCCACTTGCCACTGCACTGGATAAACTTCTCTAAGTCCCAGAGAACTTGGAAATCAAAAGTGCTATTTTGTGGCCAGAGATTTTCATTGTCCAATTTGTATTGCAACCACACAGAGTTTGAAAAAAAAATGAGCTTTTTAGATCTAATGTCTCCTTCCAGATTTAGAGTTTTAAGCTTATGAAGGAGACAACTCAGAGGCATGGTTTTTTGGGGGTCCAAAGTTTAATTCCCCATTTTATGTGGCATGGGTGAGACTAAGGATCTCTAAAAAAGTACAGGGGAGATTCTGAGTGAGACAGACCTCCCTGAATCAGTTGGAAATCACTCAAGGAAATGGAAGACTTTACTTGGGACTGGACATCTCTGGAGCCAAGGAGTCTTTTCCCATAAGGATGTAGGCCTCCCTTCCACTGTGGCCCTCAAGGACTGTGAGGATCACTGACTTAGGGTTAGGATTTTCAACAGGTTTTCTTGGACCATAGAAAAAGAGAAGAGAGAGCAGGATCCTCCAGCAGAGAAATCCTTGACTCACCAAGTTATGATTTGGTGTCTGGTGTTGGATGGGTACTCAGCAGTGACTTGTTGGACGTCCCTCACCAACTGATCAGTCTACGCATGACTCCAGTCTCAGGTTTTGGCACCAAATGTTGGAGAAAAGTGGTGCCCACTGAGACATGGAAACCAATGATTGCAGGTAGGAAATTTATTGAGAAGGTCTCCTAGCAAAGGGGGTCTGAAGATTATATTTCAGCCCACCCCTGGAAGGTAGTGGATATGACTTTATAAAGTACATCAATAGGTGGAGAAACTGAGTACAGCCTGGGGCCAAATGGCTAGGGGTTAGTGGGCAAGGAAGTAGGGTATTCTTGGAATGTGGGAGGGATTGGTGGTATCTGGGCTCTGAGGGGGTGAAGGCCCTTATCTGCTCCACTGCTCTATGGCTCCTTTGTTCATTATTGGGAGGGGTTGGGCTGCCTCCAAGCACATAGGCTATGGCTTGCTCAGTCAGTCACATAGGTTATGGCTGGAGGCTGCCTTTCTTCAATTTATGTCATTGGGGAATTAAGTCATGGTCTTATGATCTGTTTGTAAATCATTGCAAACCTTGTAAAGAGGAACCTCTAACAGTCTTACATATGCAATTTTACCCATATTTATATTTCATATAATATATTTATATTTCACAAAATACACTTAGTTCAAAGTAACACAATCATACAGTATTTGTCATTTTGTGTCTTTCTTTATTTACTCAACATAATGTTCATTTTCTTAGGACTAACAATAGCTTTTGCTAAACAAAACCTCTTAAGACAGAACAGTCTTTTAGGCTAGATGCATATATACATATATATATATATACATACATATATGTGTGTGTATGAATATTTGTACAGATCAGCTAAAATTCAAAGTGACAGAGTAGCTTTACCATTTTACCAGCAGTTTTTGAATAGTAGGTCAGGCAGCCTTAGTATAACAAAGTTAAAAAATATTGTGAACAACCTGAAATAGTAAGAGTCAATAAAAAATAAAAGTTAAAAGAGCAATATAGAGAATTTATTAAATTCTCTACTGATTGTCAAGCAAACATAATATCCTTTTGATTAATGAATTCAGACATTAGATTCCAGCTCTAAGGACATGTACAGTTTCATACCACCCAGGTCAGAAGGGCTCTGGAAGGAACTGCCCCAAACCTGCCCTCAGCAAGAAAGAAGTGGGACTGATTTAGAAACAGTTACTTATTAGGGTGATGGGAAGCAGTTTCAACTCACCCAGGTTAGAAACCTCCAGTAACCACTGCTCTTACCCTGCCCTGGCACAGAAGGAAGTGGGACATAGTTTGATCAGTTTCTTGAGGCAATGGGGATAATTTCAATAACCCAGGTCAGAAAACAGGCAGCAACCATTGTTCCAACCCTGCCCCTGTCTGGGGAAGTTTTAGGGCTGATTTAGAGATACAATGCCTTCTTAGAATAGTGGGAAACAGCTTGCTGAAGGGCAGCTCTTCCCCAAGGAAGGGATGGGGCATGCCCAGTACAGGCTGTAGTGGTTGATTAGAGATTTCAGACTGCTGGGGCTGAGATTAGTGAAAAAGTTCCATCCTGACCCAGCATACATGGAAGCATCTGATTCAACAAAATTCCCAAAAGGGGAAGAGTCAGCTGTGTATTAAAGGAACAGTTTCACATTAGGAATATTGGGAACAGCTGGCTGAAGAGTATCATCTGCTGGGGACTTCAGGAAAACACAGATCTGTAGAGCCCACCAAGAGCAGATGGTGGCTTACGAGGGCTCCTCCCTAGGACACATTGGAAATGATCTATACCCCCTTAATGGATCCTTGAACCTGTTTCTGTTGGAAAAAATGACTTGGGAGTATCATATCTGGGACAACTCTCCTACCAATGTTAGTGTTCCAGGTAAAAGAAGCTATAGATAATGAAAGGAATGTAAAAAAAATGTAGAGGGAAATAAAAAACAAACAGAGCAGATCAACATTCTTGGATGAGGAACCAGGGAAATGAAGCTGTCTCCAGAAGATTAAACCATCCCACAATTAGTGTAATCTTAAAATTTGTAACATATCCAGGGCAAGATCAAATGATTGAAAGCTGAAAATTCTGATCAGTTAAACACAAGCTATTCAAAAGGTATAAAAAGGTTAAATCAATTGCTAAAGCAGAGATTACCACGAAGCCAAATAATATGAATACTTAGGCAAGAGAGAGAAACTGGCCCACATAATAATAATATCAAGAAAATTAAATGCTTAGACACAAGCAAAAAATTGCAAGCAATACTAAGAAATAGGAAGATATGGCCCAGTCTGAGAAACATATTAAACCTCCAGAAGAGATAGAGGATTTGAAACTACAATTCAAAAAATTCAAACAAATCTCCATAACCATTTCAAGGAGATGGCTAAGGAGATAAAAGATATTAAAAAGACACTGACTGATCATAAAGAAGAATTTGTAAGCATGAAAAGTGAAATAATATAGCTTATGGGAATGAATGGCATGATAGATAAAATTAAATATACATTAGAGGCTTCAAACAAAATCTGAAGAAGCAGAAAAAAGAACACATGAGATTAAAAACAGAGCTTCAAACCTCAAATAGATAAAACAGTTATAGAAAAGAATGGAAAAATCTGATCAGGGTCTTAGGGAATGGAATGACAGCACCAATGTGATCATGGGTGTCAGAGAAGGAGAAGAGAATGCAAAAAGGTCAGAAAGAATATGTGGGTCAATAATGGTCAAAGATGTTCCAAATATTTAGAAAGAAAAAGATATCCACATCCAAGTGCATCATATCCTAAACTTATTCACTCTCAATAGACATAGTCTGTGAAACATACTATTCAGAATGTCAAATACAAAAGATAAAGAAAGAATTCTGAAAGGAGCAAGAGAAAATTGATTCATCACATACATGTGATGCCCCAAAAGATACCTCTTTGAGTCTATTCAATTTGCTTAATTCATATCAGTGAGTTATGAAATATTTGTCCTTCAATGCCTGGCTTGCTTCACTCCACAAAAGGCCCTCAACATTCATCCATGTTATCCCATTTGTTAACACTATTCCTTCTTACAGCTGAGTAATAGTCCATTGTATGTATGTATTCCATTTTGTTTAGGCTTTCATCTGTTGTTGAGCATTTGAGTTGATTCCAACTTTTGGCAATAGTGAATAATGCTGCTATGAACATTGGTGTGCATTTATCTGTTCATGTCCTTGGTTTCAATTCTTCTGGGTATTTACTCAGCAATGGAATTGCTAGATCATAAGGCATTCTATAGGTAGTTTTTTGAGGAAACATAAAACTGTCCTCCACAATGGTTGGATTATTCTACATTCTCACCAGAAGTGGATGAGGGTTCCCATTCCCCCACATCTTCTCCTCTGTTTCTTAATAGCTGCCAGTCTAATGGGTGAAAAATGGTATCTCATTGTAGTTTTGATTTGTGTTTCCCTAATAACTAGTGATGTTGAGCACCTTTTCATATGCTTTTAAGCCATTTGTATTTCTTCCTTGGAGAAGTGATTTTTCAAGTCCTTCGCGCAATTTATTTATTTATTTATTTATTTATTTATTTATTTGTTTGTTTGTTTATTTATTTATTTTTAAACTTTACATTGTACATTTAATAATTGAAAATTAAAAATTAAAAAGAAACACAGATGAATGAATACATACATTTCTCAATTAAATGTACTAGATACAATATAATTTTTTTGAATCAAACAATATGTTACACAATATATTTGGTTCATAGTAATGAATTCATACAGTATTTTTCCTTTTGTGTCTGGCTTGCTTCCCTCAACATAATGTCCTCCAGGTTCATCTGTGTTGTCATATGTTTTACAGCATCATTTCTTCTTACAGTTGCATAATATTTCATCATGTGAATAGACCACAGTTTATCTATTCGTCTGTTGATGGACACCTGTGTTGTTTCCAACTTTTGGCAAACATGAATAATGTTGCTATTAAGATCGGTGTGCAGATGTCTGTTCATGTCACTGCTTTCAGTTCTTCTGGGTATAAACCCAGTAGTGGTATTGCTGGGTCAAGTGCATTGCTCATCTTATAAATGGGGTGTATTTTTTTTATTATCTTTTTATTTTCACAGTGTAGGATTTCTTTGCTGGATATTTGTCTCCTATCAGACATATGATTGCCAAGCATTTTCTCCTATTAGTTAGGCTAGCTTTTTTTTAAAATTTTTTTTATTTTTATTTTTTTTAAATTTTACCGGGAGTTCCCGGGGATCGAACCCAGGTCCCTCCATATGGCAGACGGACGCCCAACCATTTGAGCCACATCTGCCCCCTAGGCTAGCTTTTTACTTAATTGATAATTTCCTTTGAGGTGCAAAAGTTTTTAATTTTGAGGATATTCCACATATCTCTTTTTCTTTCACTGCTCATTCTTTCGGTGTGAAGTTCATGAAACCATTTCCTGTTACAAGATCCTGTAGATGCTTCCCTACAATATCTTCCAAAGTTTTTTTGGTCTTGACTCTTATATTTAGATCTTTGATCCATCTTGAGTTCATTTTTGTATAAGGTATGAGATGGTGTTCCTCTCTCATTCTTTTGGATATGGATATCCAGTTCTCCAAGTGCCATTTGTTGAAGAGGCTTTTCTCTCCCAATTGAGTGGATGAGTTGGTGGCCTTGTCGAATATCAGATGAGTTATGTGATGATCTGTATTAGAACTCTCAATTCATTTCCATTGGTCAGTACATCTGTCCTTGTGCCAATACCATGAAGTTTTGACCACTGCAGCTTTCTAAGTATGTTTTAAAGTCAGGTAGTGTGATTCCTTTGATTTCATTTTTATTTATCAATAAGTCTTTGGTTCTTTGGGTCCTCTTGTCCTTTCAAGTAAATTAAGTAGCTTTTCCAATTCAGGAAAAAAAGCTGTGTTAATTTTTATTGGTACTGCATTAAATCTGTAGATTAGTTTGGGTAGGATAGACATCTTAATGGTGTTTAGTCTTCCTGTCCATGAACAGGGAATAATCTTCCATTTATTTAAGAGTTCTTAGATTCCCTTTAAGAACGTTGTGTAGATTTCTGTGTATAAGTCATTTACATCTTTAGTTAAATTTATTCCTATATATTTGATTCTTTTAGTTACTATTGTAAATGGTATTTTTCCCCTGATTTTCTCCTCATATTGCTCATTATTGATTTACAGAAATGCTACTTATTTTTGCGCTTTGACCTTATAACCTGCAACTTTACTGAACTCATTTTTAAATTCTAGAAACTTTGTTGTAGATTTTTCAGGGCTTTCTGAATCATGTCGTCTGCAAATAGTGAAATTTTTATTTCTTTTTTTCAAATATGGATGACTTTTATATGTTTTTCTTTCTTCAGTGCTCGAACAAGTACTTCCAACACAATGTTAAATAGGAGTGGTAATAGTGGGGATCCTCATTTTGTTCTCAATCTTACAGGGAATGATTTTAGGATTTCACTATTGAAGATGATGTTACCTGTGGGATTTTCATATATACCCTTTATCATGTTCCGAAATTTTCCTTCTATTCCTATCTTATACAGTGTTTTTATTCAGGAAAGTGTGCTGTATTGTGTTAAATGCTTTTTCTGCATTTATAGAGATGATCATGTGATTTTTTTCTTTCTACATTGATTGATTTTCTTATGTTGAAAATCCTTGCATACCTGGGATGAAACCCATTTGGTCATGGTGTATAATGCATTTGATGTGTTGTTGAATATTATTAGCAAGTATTTTGTTGAGGATTTAACATCTAGATTCATTAGAGAAATTGGTCTCTAATTTTCCTTTCTTGTGACGTCTTTGACTTTGGTATTAGGATAATGGCATCATAAAATGAATTATGCAGTGTTTCTTCTACTTCAATTTTTTGGAAGAGTTTAAGCAGGATTATTGTTAGTATTTTCTGGAATGTTTAGTAGAATTCACTTTTGAAGCCCTCTGGTCCTGGGCTCTTCTTATATGGGAGGTTTTTGATGACTGATTCTCTTTACTTGTAATTGGTCTGTTGAGTTCATCAGTTTATTCTTTCATCAATGTAAGATGCTTTTGTATTTCTAGGAATTTTTCCATAAATTATCCTTCTTGTTGGCATATAATTTTTCAGAGTATCCCCTTTTGATACTTTTTATTTCTGTGGGTTAGTTGGTGATATCCTATTCCTCATTTCTTATCTAGTGTATTTTCATCTTCTCTCTTTTTTCCTTTGTTAGTCTAGCAAAGTTTTTGTCAATTTTATTGATCTTCTTGAAGAATCACCTTTTGCTTTTTTAAAATTTTATTTTATCTAGTGCTTCTTATTTTATATTTCATTTAGTTCTGTTCTGATCTTTGCAATTTCCTACTTTCTACTTCCTCTGGGGTTAGTTTGTTGTTCTTTTTCTAATTCCTCCAGGTGTGCAGTTAGATTTTCAATATTTTTTTTTAATTGGCAATCATTTTATTAAGGTGTGAGTTTGAAGCAGGAGAGACTTTCTAATTGGTCTTCAGGTACATTTGTCATTCCTTGGTTGGCTGACCTTTTTTTTTTTTAATATTTTTTATTATGGGTAAAAATCAAAATTCTCACAATACATACAAACATTTGCAAAATGATATATAAATATATATGCATATATGTGTATTTGGTTACAAAAATGTTATTTATCTTCTTTCTTGATAATTGCATTTATGGCCATGAATTTCCCTCTCAGTACTGTTTTTGCTGCATCCCATAGGTTTTGATATACTGTTTTGTCATTTTCTTTCGTTTCAAGGTATTAATGATTTATTTTGATATATCATCCTAGACCCACTGTTTGCCTAAAAGTCTGTTGTTTAACTTCCATATCTTTGTGTCTAATTTGGTTCTCTGGCTCTTCCTGATTTCCAGCTTCTTTCCATTGTGGTCAGAGAAAGTACTTTGTATAATTTCAATCTTTCTGATTTCATTGAGAATTCTTTAGTGGCCTAGCATGTGGTCTATCTTGGAGAATGATCCATGTGCACTCGAGAATACTGCATATCCCACTGTATTTGGGTGTAGTGTTCTGTATATGTCTATTAGATCCAGATTCTCTAATGTATTATTCAAAGTCTTTATTTATCTATTGATTCTCTGTCAAGATGTTCTGTCTAATGGGGATAATGGTGCATTAAAGTCCACCACTCTAATTGTAGAGGCATCTATTTCACAGTGTTGCCCTCATGTATTTTTGTGGTGCCCTGGTTAGGTGCATAAATGTTTATGATTGTTCTTTCTTCTTGAAAAATTACCCCTTTTACTAATATATAGTATCCGTCTTTGTCTCTTACAATAATTTTGAATTCAACATTTATTTTGTCTGATATTAATATAGGTACTCCTCCCCTTTTTTGCTTATTGTTTGCTTTTAAGATTTTTTTCCATCCATTCACTTTCAGTCTCCTCGAATCCCTGGATCTAAGGTGGGTATCTTTTAGGCAGTATATAGATGGATCATATTTCCTCATCCAATCTGCTAATCTGTGTCTCTTGACTGTTGAGTTTAATCCATTAACATTCAGTGTTATTACTCTCAAGGAATTATTTACATTAGCCATATTTTCTTTGGATTTATGTATGTCATATGTTGTTTTTATTTCTCTTTTTGCCTCTTTAGTTGTTCTTACACTCCATTCCAACTCTCTCTCTCCTGTGTTTTCCTTTCAATCTGTAGAACTCCTGTAAATATTTCTTGAAAGGCAGGTTTCTTATTGGCATACTCTCTTAATTTTTATCTGTGAATATTTTGAACTCGCCATCATTTTTGAATGCCAGCTTTGATGGATAGAGAATTCTTGGCTGGAAGTTTCCTTCTTTTTGTACCAAAGGCTTCTTGCCTCCATTGTTTCAGATGAGAAACCAGCACTTAATATTTTTGAGCTTCCCTTGTATGTGATGGTTCTCTTTCTCTTGCTGCTTTCAGTATTTTCTCTTTGTCTTGTGCATTTGACTATTTGACATGTATATGTCTAGGAATAAGCCTGTTGGGATTTGTACTATTTTGGGTGTGCTGCACTTCCTTGACATTTACATCCATCTCCCTCAATAGGGTTGGGAAGTTTTCAGCCATTATTTCTTCCAACACTCCTTCAGTCTTCTTTCCCTTCTCTTCTACTTTTGGGATGCTTATAATACATATGTTTGCGCATTTTGTGTTGTTGTTCAATTCCCTAAGTCCCTGCTGGACTTTTTCTCTTTTTATATATTTGTTGTCCTCTCTGTTTGATTTCAGATGTGCTGTCTTCCACATCACTAATTCTTTCCTCTGTCCGTTCAAATCTTCCATTATGTGCTTCCAGTACCTTTTTGATTTCTTGTTTTGTGCCATTAATCACAATCATATCTTTTATCTTTTTATGTATGTCTACAATTTCTTCTGTATGTTCTCCCAGTGTCTTCATGATATTCTTGATCTCTTTCTTCACTTCATTAAGATGGTCTATGATATTTGCTTGGACAGCTTTGATTAGTTGTTCGATGTTCTGCATCTCCTTCTGGTTTTTAGTTTGTTCATTAGTCTGGTCCATATCTTCCAGTTTCTTAGTATGGTTCATAATTATTTTTTGTTGTCTGGTCATCTTTCTATCTTGATGGGTTTATTAATTTGATTATCTTCTCTCTCTACTCAAGGGTTTTATTTATTTGCCATTTTGTTTGTGTAAATTTCTCTTTGACACTTTATTCCCTCTTATTCTATTTCCTTGCTGTTTTCTATGCTCCTGTGAGCAATTTATCTCTTTGTCCAACTCCTTCCAGATTGATACCCTGAAGTCTCCTGCTCTGTGGTTTCCCAGAACAACTCACTTGCCAGTATCTTGACCCCACTCAACTGTTTTTTTGTGAGAGAGATGGTCAATGCCCACTTAAACTGATGCCCTCTTGTGGCATCAAGTGAGTTTGGAATTTTGATATGAGGGTTTTTATCCTGGAGCCCTGGAAGTAAACATGCAAAGAAACAGATATGTGAGGAAGGAGATAAGGCTCCATTAGACATGGCAGAGCACTCCCAAAGAGAGATGAGCCATTCACCTAATAGTCCACAGCTGGCCTTTTGGAATGAGCAGAGCAGCTGGACCCAGAGAGAAACTAGCCCTGGAAAGATAGGAATCCAAGAAGCCTGAACCCTTGCAGACATTGGCAGCAATCTTGTTCCAACCCTGATAACAGACTTGGGCGGGGGAAGTAACTTCTACTTTAAGGCCTGACACCAATCAGTTTCTGGTATTTTGCATCAGCACCCCTCTGGCTGACTTATACAGGGGCAATTTTATATGCAACACACATCAGACACTTGTGTTCTGCCCTGTCTCTTTGCAGAGTTGGGTCCCTGTCCTTAGATATATAGGGGGTCTAAATCACTGCTGTCAATGTCTCTATAGCCTGTATTTGTGGCAGGAGGTAACCCAGCCATGTTGTCTCTTTAAGACTCCAAAACTTCACAGGACTGAGTGAGGGTGAGAGGTCAAGATTGATAGCTCCGAAAAGAAAATATCCTGTTTGATTTTTCATTGTATTTTTTTTTCTCTTTGATTTAGCATTTGTGGAGTACTTTTCCAATCTCCATATTTCCAAACAAGAGAATTTATTCTTTTATTATTAATAGCTGATTCTGAGGAGAGAATTTTTCATGGGGTGTCTTAAAATACCATGTTGTTATGTCACACCTCTCTCATTAGTTTTTCACTGCACACTGATTTTCCTTCATTTATGTGTGTATACATACATACATACATATATATATATATATACATAAACATTTACATTCATATGCACACACATGCATAATTCTGTCATATCCCTCTGAGCTTATTTTTTTTTTTTTTTTTTTTTTACAGTTCAAATACATTTTTTATTTCTCAGGTCTGGCATAAAAGGTGCTTGGGAAACTCAGAGTCAAAGTTAAAATAGTCAAAGGCATATATTTTGACATCATTCATACTTTTGCTCATATACCTACTACGTTTGGTACTTTCTGGCTATGTGAAATTGGTTAGCTTAAGTACCTTTTCTGATCCTTTGGGAACGTGAAAGTAATTCTTTTTTTTTTTTTTTTTTTTTAATGGGTAAAAATCAAAATTCTCAC